>OVBI01002561.1:5474-18919 GCA_900406495.1 Sisymbrium altissimum | reverse complement strand
TATTGAAAATTAAGATAAATATTTATAATTAATAAAAAAAATTAAAAAAAATAAATTTGCGGATACCCGCGAACCCGCTGTTTAAAATGTTGTAATCCGCACCCGCTCTGCGTTAAAAAATACCGACCCGCACCTGCCCCGCATTAAGAAAAAATCGATCCGCACCCGCTCCGCAGCGGGTCTAACGAGGCGGGACCCGCTGGTTATGAACCAAATTCGCAGCTCTAAATACAGTAGTGACACATACACCATATTCAGTTGACCAAAAAGTCTCAGCCTGTTAAGGAATATTAGTTGAGCTCAAATATGGGCCCTTAAAATGCCCATATTTTTGTTTAAGTTACAGCTGCCTCGAGCTCTTAATCACAAAAGAAAAATATGAGTTTCCTTTGGTCCATCTCCAACAGAAATCGTGTGGGCCTAATCCTCGGCGTGATTTGAGCCATTTAATTATGTTTTGACATTCATTAATTAATTGTTTCTGTAGATATATTCTTTTTACAAAAGTTTCTCCCACCACACACAAGTGAATCAGATCTTGTCAACCAAAAGGACAATCCATAGTATAAATCTTTATTTAACTATTTTCAAAATAACTTTTTGAACAGGTTTTCTCACACGAATAGCATCTTTATTGACCAGTTCCAGTAGAAAACAGTAGAAGTGGAGTCTTGCGACTCATAAAACGAAATCTGATTCGTTCAAACAAAAAGACAAAATATACAATTCTGTAAACCATGACGATTTCATTATCCATTATTTTGTCGTTAGAGTTGCCTCCGATTTAATGCAGTCCATTCATATATTAATTAATTTCAACCGACTGTTCTTGGGTTTTTAATACAAGAGTATCATCCAAATTCAGGTCTAGTTATCCAATTTATTCTAATGCAATGCCGAGAAAACGCAAAGAAAAAAACAAAAAAAAACGAAGTTTAAATATGCGTATCGATTGCTTAAGTTGCAAGTAATCATAATTGCAGAGGTAAGCTGTTCATCATTCCATATAGGAAGATGATCGATTTGTTTATTACCCTAGAATTTCCAAAAGTAGTATATTATGTTTGACCATGGATCTAATTTCCATAGATCCAGACAGACTCGTACGAATAAACGGGGAGAAAAAAGAAGGGACAGACGGAACCCTAGGCGGACCCTTGTTTGTTGAGTAGTTCAGGTGACGTCATCATCTTCTGGAATTCCTCGAAGTTGACGTTCCCGTCGCCGTCGGAATCCACATGCCCTATCATTCTCACGCAGTCTTCGACGGAACATGTCATACCAAGACGGTTGAGAACCTTGTGGATCTCGGAGGACGAGATCAAACCGTTTTTGTTCTGATCGTAGAGATCAAAGGCCTCACGGATCTCTGTGGCGGAAGAGGATGAGCGGCAGATGGTGGCGAACTCCTCCATGTTGATGTAACCGTCGCGATCGATGTCGATGTCGTCCAACACGCGGTTCAGCTCGGCCTCTGTGTACGACGTTCCCATCGATTTGAAAACGTTGCCGAGCTCCGAAACAGATATCTTCCCGTCGCCGTTGGAGTCGAACTGGTTGAAGACCTTCTTGAGCTCCAAATCTGTCGACGTAGACGTAGATTTGTTGGCGGATTCAGTATTTGCGTTCGCCATTTTTGCGTTGTAGTTTTGGTTGTGAATTGTGATTTCTGGTTTTTGACGTTTTTATAGACTTTCGCAGATGAGTCGCTTTCGCTTGATGTTCTCTTTTTTTCTTTCTTTGTGAACGATGCTCGATGCCTTTTCCATCGCTACCTTTCGATGCTTTCTAAACATATTTATTTCTATTTTTAATTAATCTTGTGTGTACGAGATTAATAAGGGTTTGATTGATATAAAAGGTTAATTAATGTTAAGAGTCATGGTTAATTCTTCAAATCGTAAATTTAAATGTTACATAGTTTAAAATTAAAATCATATGAATTGACACCTAACAACAAAGTATTCAGAGGATGAAAAAAAGCCTTATAGTGTTCCCTTGTATAGTTGGATTAATTAATGTAGTATTGTACTCTTAGACTCCATTGTGGGAATATCAATTATCAAAATAAGGAATATGTTCTTCACCACTCGTCAATCTTTGCCTCCATGGAGGATCTGAAACCAAGCGTGAGAGAGACATTTCCCATAAAATATACAGCAGTATTTGCGGGGGTATATACATGTGTTACTAGAAATAGTAATAAAAATTGTGCGAGTTAGTATGATTCTGTATTTCGTGACCAGGTCTGATGTCGGAAACGAAGAAATGCTCATTTGAAGCATTTATAGGCGATGATGCGGGGGAAAAATGGAGTTGTAGGCACAAAACAAGACATTAACATCAACGACCATAACTTAAATAGAATTTCGTATATTTTGTAATAGCTAGTCGTTCCTGTTGCAAATTTAAGTACCAACTTCGATTAATGAATGATGACAAACTTGTCATTATATCCTAAGCAAATGTAGGCGACAACAGGAGGAAAAAGAAATGGAGCCACATGCACAAAACAAGACATTAACAACATCGCCTATAAAATAGAATTCCGTGTCTTCTGTGATAGCTAATCGTACCAATCTGACATTTCCGTAGGTACCAACTCCAATTGACGACATACATGTTAATATATACAATGATCACCCAATTCCAGCCGGTATAGTTTAACCAATTTGAATACAGTATAAACCAAACTTTAATACACCTCCACATAAATTCGTCCCCATCCTCTTCAATAATTTATTGTATTTTACTCTTTTTCTCCTGATATATTTTGGTCTTGTCGATGCAAAAGGGTTTCAACCGTTTCATTTATATTTACGTAATTATTACTGGTGTCGTGTCCAATTACTTTGAGATATTTTATTGATTGCTTCACGGCGGTAATTAAACCAAATATGCATGGTAATAATTCAGTTATATATGTGTGCGGTTAAGCGAACTAATTGACATCACTAAGATTATTAAACGCGTAATGCATGTTCTTTGTAAAGCTTAAGAACAGATAGAACAATAAATTGGAAAGCAGTACACAATAATATCATCATTAAGGGGGAAAAAGAGTCTCTATAACTCCGAAGAAGAACCTCGTACTAAATAATTGTGTAAATTTATTCTTCATTGTATTTAAAGTTGAAATTTTAATCAACGGCCGTGATGGGGGCAAAAAGTGACGACATAGTTAGCTTTCGAACACGTGGCGATGCTTGTGGGGTCATCGTAGGCGTAGGAGTAGGCCTTAGGACAAGCTACTTTGAAGATCTTGGAGTAAGCCGTGGGCCTGCACGACTGTGGGTTACCGAACGAGCCGGTACAACAGTAGCGAGGCGAGTTAAAGGCAGAACACGCGCTTTTACAGGCTACTACCTGTTTACCGTCACGGGAACGGACTTGTAGACCAACCGGACACATTCGGTTCAAGTCGCTTACGCAACCGGCGTAGGTGCACTTCCCGGTACCTTTCACCGGCATTATCGACATGGCTAAGTTATATCTGTCATTTAGTATGCAAGAGTAAAGAAATATGTTATAAATCATTTGTGTTAGACATGAACTATTTAGTTATTTATTTACACATACCCATCAACGAGGCTGACGTCATAAAAGTCCTGATCATGGCCGAGGGTGATCTCGGCAAGAGTAGCCGGAGGTACACCACCGGCTCCATTACAGAGGAGAGAACCACCGCAGTCTCCGGTGGCGCAACGACCACGGCCAGATCTATCGAAGGAGCAACCGTGGCGGCCCCAGAATCTACCGGACCAAAGAGGTGGAAGTTGGAGAGTGTAAGCTCTGTTCGGCGACAGTTTGAATCCGCCGCCAGCGAGTAGCGACTGACCTGAGCTAGGTTGGATCCCAGGCCAGACTGTATATGTGCACTTGTTGTAGAATATTACCGTTGAAGCTTCTTATCACATAAAGTAAACCCCCAATGTCATTAGTTTAGTAATGATGTGATTAATGGATATAAAAAAGATTTAATCTAAATGTCTGAGTTAAAATTGAGTAAGAGGAAGAATACCTGAAGCGTGGGAGAGAAGAAGAAGGAGAGCGAGGAGGAAGAGGGATATTGAACAGGCCATTGATGGTTCTTTTGATTTCAAGTCCAGTAGAAGACGAAGACTGTGAACCAGCTTCTCATTTCTCATTTGCTTTTGGGGAGTTTCTGTTATAAAGAGAGGAAAAATACGGTGTCCTTTTTTTAATGGTTTTATAGAAATATTGAAATTGGAAATAGCGAAACACTTACCAACAAATTATGCAATGAAATACTATAGTAGTATTGGTAGCTGAAACACACATTTGTTTTCTTACGTGTAAAAGTAGGATTATGCATTTATATGTGTGTGTGTAGTTTCCAGATAGAATTTTAAAGTATCTAATTGTATATTATTAGCATTTAAACGATTAACGTCTGATTTTATTAATTATAGATGTGAAGATACATGGTCAAGATGTAAAACATTTGAAATTACATTGGAGACATAACAATGGTAATGTGATTATGTGAAGAAACATGACTTGGAATATTTTGTTTTGCTAAGATTTCTGCTGCTTTGTTGTAGCTTCTTCTAACCCATGTACTTATTCAAATCGTTTTGCCCATGCTCGCACTTCCCTTATCCAGTTGAAGCAATCAAAATTAAGATGTGTTCATGTTAAGAGGTCAACTACTCGTTGATTATCTGAAATCAAGAAAAAAAAAAAAAACTACTCGTTGATTATCTCCTTCGAAAATCACACTCCTGCAGCCTTCAAAAGATTTATTTCAACAATTTTGACTGCATTGGCAGTTTTATACACGTTGTAAATCATTTTAGAGAGACAGTCTACAACTTCATACTATGATTAATTAATATGATTCGTCAGTTCGGAGAAAATGGTAAATCTGCATTGCGAAAGAACGGTGTTTAAGATAAGAATTTGTGTTTGGGGAATGTAATAATGACAAAACTTATCTCATCTCACGAGGCTGTCAGAACACTTTACGACGCTTAGTGCCTTTAATGCAATTTTTTTCCCCTCCGTTGAACCGAAAAATTCGAGGGCAAAGACTTTTACACAGTTACTAATTCCAAAAAATTAATTAATTTAATTTAGTTTAGTTTACAAATTTATACTGTATTAAGTTTCTTCTTACTGGGTACGTTGAAGATGTTAAAACTAAAAAGATTATTTAAATGTCGCCACTAAATTTATCGAAAAGAGGACTAACTAAAGGTTCACGTGAGATTTTGGATTCATCTGACAGGCAAAGGAATCCAGCTACGGACCAGTGAGATTTAAATCTAGAGTTTTGTTTTTACTAAAGACAAAAACTGTAAGAAAAATTAAGAAAAATTTGTAGCATTATCATAATCGACATAAAAAAGATGCTCCATGAATACGTTTGAAGGCCCTCTGAAAAGTAGGCATATCGATTAAATCGAACAGAAGTTGACAATAGCATTAATACATCTTACCACTAATTTTGAAATATTTTGGAAAAGTCCTGTTCAAACTTCAAAATATTACTTTAACAAAGTTCTGCACGTGATTACAAAAAAAAAACAGGATGGTAATTTTTTTTTCAATTTGCTGATAGTGATGTTCATTGAATAAATCCACCGTTTGATGTTAGTTGACATATCTTCAGGAGGATACTAGCAAGCATTATCAGAAAGCTCCAAGGCCCATAACAAAAATCTGAACCCTTATATAAGTGGTTATACATACTAGAGATTTATTGTGGATTGAGGGGTCAAGTCAACATGCAATTACATCCAAAATGTTTGTTACGTAGGAAAAAAAGCTGATCCGGTTCATGATCTCTTATCTGATGAAGTGTTCCCATGCAACCATCTCCTCCTCAGTTTGGGTGGTTCATAATGTGTATCGAGTCGTTTTCCACTCAGGGTATTGGGTTCAGATGTCTTTGTCTAATAGGATGATCCTCAGTTTACATTTTTATGAGAATATTATACTCTTTCATAGTTCCCTTATACCTCTTTATGAGGTAACCTTTCAAACTATTATTAATTTGGTTTTATTACAAATTGTCATGGTTTTGTGGCACCTAAGTTTAGAAAAATTGAGATTGATCCAAGTTCCTTCATAGTTGTGTGGAATGAATGATCGTGACTTTTTCTTTAGCCTAGTGATTCGAGTTTGGGTTTTTACAGCTTTATTCCCNTTTTTTTTCCCCCCCCCCCCCCCCCCAAATCTTCCACCTGTCTTATGTGGTTTTGTGTTCAAAAATGTCATGTTGAAGACGGTGTTGCTAGATGCAGTAACTCTAATCCGACCCTTCTATCAATCAGCTATTTTTTAATGCTGATTTGATGGCTATAGTGGCTTTTGAAGTATTGATGTTTTATGGTGAATTTGTTTAGAGCTATTAAAATATTAAGAAAACTTTCTTTTTCGAAGGTTGTCTTACAAAAGTTTTGCTGATTATCTTTCTCTTTTCTCCTCTATCTTTTTCTTTAAGTTTTGTTGTTTTTAGTTCTACCAATGACTTGATCAATTTGTTGATTAATATTTGAATTGTTTGGGCTCTTAATAGGAGATAATGTATCCTCCTTTAATGGAGAGTAACATTTTTATGCTTTAATGAATTTTTTTGATGAAAAAAAAAGAAAAAAAGAACAGGATATCAGAACACATTTAAATTTATAACAAACTACAAAGCTTGAGAAATTGATCATGCGAGCTTTTCTTTGATATCTTCAATAATCTTTGGTGTGATCATTTTGTATGACTTCTCGGTCGGATGGGCAATATCCCAAAATACATAACGAGACGCGTCTAAGCACGGTATTATAGACGTTGGCGTACAACAACATCCATCAGATACATCGACGAACCCTACATTTTCCAACGAATGATAGCATATTTTAAATGTTTTTTTTTAAAATGTAATGTAAAGTTTATATGTATTTATGAGTTTGTGTTGTTAATTAGATTATGTCATTACCTGAAGCCATAGGGTTGTTGATGAGACCAAGAAGAGGATTGTACATATCTATATACATGAATTTGGCACCCGGAAATGTTGCGCCAAGATTGTCAAGCTCGGCAGATAATTTCTTGTTGAACATATCAGCTGCTTGATTTGAAAACATTTCACATATTAATCTTCCAATCATCACTCTTGCACCCGGTAAGCAACCTAGCGGCAGTGTTCCCATAACCGCAAATTTTCGTGCACCCATATCATATAGACTCTTCGAATAACAAAAGGAAACAAAACAATATTTAGATACACATTTCGACGGAAAAAATGGTCACGTGACTATTTTATATTTTGAAATTATTTATTTATTTTGTACCTTTATTAGGTCACGAGTCCAAGTGACCAGGAGATCAGTGTATGCTGACACAGTGTATTGTAATCTTCTAGTTACCGTAGTGAAATATGTGATAGCAATATCGTTATTCCCCGCTGAGATTAAATAAACCGCATTTGATATAATTTCGTTTGTTTTTTCTTGATTTCCTACCACACCGTTTAGTTTAGTGATGTAGTTTTGGAAATCTCTCACTTGATCTGTCACCCATATAACTCCCTAATACATTCACCAACACGATAAAATAAACTATTAAAACTTGAAATAAATAAAAAGCTATTTATAAGTTATTTCGGATAGAATAACTAAATTTTACTTGTATTCTAGCTGTGATCATATCTAGTCCGGATCCACCAGATGCGAAACAAACACCAGTCGGTAAATCATTGCTCGAGAGGGTTGGATCACGATATGCTGGTAAGAGATTCTTCAAACCCAAACCTTCAGCTGGACACAGAGACATTGCTATTAGATGGATACTATTCTGCGACATATAAATATTTCCCAAAATTTATATAAAAAACAAATAGAACCGTTACAAACTATCAACAATAAATAGTTGCAAAGATCAGTATGTATATATAAATATACCAATCATATCCGAAAAAACTCTCCCATTTCCAAATCTTCCGGTAGCTCTTCCACCTAAGTCTCTACCGTATGGGAAAAAGTTAACTTTAGTAAGAGTTAAAAGCAAATTATTGTTGCCCGTATCAAGAATTGAGTCTCCAAAAGCGAAAAGTGCTGAAACCGTTGAATTTCCATATGGTGGTTGGGCAGAACCAACGTAAAACATGCAAATGGAGGAGAGTAACAATAGCATTTTGGAGAGCATAACAGACTTCATATTTTTTAATAGAGGCTTTGGTGAATAACCGAACATGAAATAAAAGCGAGATATATATATTATTTTTATTTCAGAGAAAAAGTAAGTATTTATACACTACTAATTTCAAAATCATCAAATTCAACGAATTCATTTTTTTTTTTGATAAAATGATGTATCTGTCTTCAAATTTTGGAAACAAATCTCTCAAGTTAAGTCACGGATATGTATTTAAATGAGAAGTCTCTTGTCAAGTTAATGGATGTGTTGGGTCTATCTGCATTTAAATAATTTCCAAAGCTATACAAAATTAATCATTGACCTTGATTCAAAATCATCATGATTGGTTGGATTATATCTGTATATAATTTGTTATGATTTGTTACTGAATTTGATTTTTAGAAATATTTGCTATAATGATTTTCTATGATTGTAAATAACAAATGAAAATATAATGATAAGGAAAGAGATTTCTGTAACCTTATATTTTATTCTAGTTTTAAAAATGAGTACTCTTTAGTAAATAAAGCTCATACACTCATTTTATTTTTATTTAGATTTTAACTTTTAAAATTAATATAAATTATGATTAGTAATTTTGAAAATTGTAAATAGTTTATCCAGTCCAACCAATCATCTTTTATGAGTTTATTTGTGCATTAAGCAGCTTTGTAAGCTTATATAGATTTGAGACTTTAATCCAAACCTAATCTAAAATATTTGAATTTGAATCCGAGATATAAATTTTAAAAATTTGAAAATTTTTTATTTTTCTAAACCCGAAAACTCGAAATCCGAATAAACTGATTCGAATTCGACCCGAACTTAATAAATAAATTTTAAAAACTCAAACAATTTTTATTTGTTTAAACCAAAAAATTAAAAATAGAAATCCGAATAAACTAAATCTAAATTTGAAATATTCTAACCCAAATCTTAAATATCCAAAATTTTTCATTTTTTTATTATATTAGTTATTTTGGTTTTTAAAAAAAACCTAGAATATTTGAACCCGAATTCAAAATTTTCAAAACCAAAATTAAATCACAAATTGGATTGGAACTGGATGAACAAATTTTTTAAAATCAATTGATTTTACATAAATCCAAAAATTTCAAAACCATAATAAAACAATTCGAATGCGACTCAAACAAAACCCGAAATCCCAGTCAGTCAATTTAGAACAGTTTTTTTTTTGTCTTTTCTTTTACGGCAAGAACAGTTTACTTTTACAATTAGGAAAACATCCGCCACTTTGAATTGATTTATATATTTCACTGAGAAACAGTGTTGCACATAATATTTTATTTTATTTTATTAATTCAAAGGATGTAATATTGTGTATCTTGGTAATTATTAAAGGGCATAACTCATAAGTCATATACCGAACCCGAAATTTATTTATCAATGAAAAAAGACTAAAAGTTTTATTAATGCGTATAATGAGACTATGAGAATATAGTCCGTGTTCTCTATACTCGGTTTTGTTTTCGGAGAGGTTCCGATCTTTGCCTCTTGTATCATCTCTTCTATCCAATAACATCTTTTATATGACAAAAAGTTATTAACAAGAATAAATTAATAATGATGTGTCGTAAGTCGTAACTCGTAACGATGATTTCAATCTGTGTCGTTCATGAGTACGTGCCGACGGTGCCGTTACTGTTACATGCCAAAATCTGATAGTTAAAGATAAGAAATGTAAGGCTACGGAGATTCTGAAAAGAAATCTGCAATTATTGGAGTTCGGTATGGCGAACAATTTATAACGGTTTGTGAAACGTGTACCCCGTGACACAATATATGGGTTGTCAAACCATCTATGCTTACATATGATAAATATCCTAATATATGCATAACACAAAAAAATTGTTACAGACAGTACTCAAAGAAGAAGAAAAAAATGTATACAGAGGAAAAGAAGAAAAACACCAATTATGGATCAATCTTTTTGTACTGCTTCCTCTGTTTCGTACTCGTCGTGGAAGTTGCAAGATTCTCAAAACCTTATTACAACAACCTTGGAAACCTAACGGAGACAGAAGCAATAATCGTAGAAGAAGGATTCGTGGACGTGGAGAACTCAGGGATACATCCATGTCCCTTCCGGACTCGCTCTGCTGCTGTTCCTGCTCAGAATCACAAGAAGCTCTCCGGACTAATAAGGCGAGAGGATAGAGAACGTCCTCCATCTTCGTACTGCGTGAAGTTCCAGAATTTTGCCACGATGGCGAAACTGGTCAAAGACAACGGTGACAAGTACGAGTCACGTCCTTTCTCCGTCGGTGGATACAATTGGTATGTACACGTTGGGTAGCTTTCAACTCCAAAACCAATTTGGAAATGAGCTGAGAAGCCCACATCTTATATATATATTAGCGTTGACTATCAAGATACTAATTGTATATATATGTTTTAACTATATACAGTAATTAATTTGACCTTCTTTTTGCTTAAATTGTTATAAGGACGTTACTAATCTACCCGAACGAGAACAAGCCACAGGGCTCGGGTGGATTCGTTTCAATGTACGTAAGAATCGATAACTCAAGCCTCATCGCCAATCCAAGAAATGTGTATGCTGAGATCACATTCCTCACCTATAAAAGCACTATAGACAAGTACCATTATCTTCAAGGTACAAGTTAATCTAGAGAGAGGGAGAAAGATTTTACTTAATCTTTTGTGGTTGCTTTAGACTAATTAGTTTTTATCGGTTTGCAGAGACTGATGTGCAGCGATTTCATTTGTTTAAACAACAGTGGGGACAGCTCAACTTTCTTGAGATTGCGTATTACAGAGATCCGGGACAGGGATTCATTTTCGACGGCGGACAAAGTGTGTTTGGCGTTGACATCCTCGTTACTAATCCCTTTGAGAACTGGGAAGTTGTCTCTTACGAAGAAAACATTCGTGACCCTCTTTTCGATTGGAAGATGACCAAAGTCTCTGCACGCACTAGTAACTCTTACACTTCTCCTCCGTTTTCTTCCGGAGGAAGAGACTGGTGGCTCTCTCCCCCTATCTGGGATATATATATATTATACAGTATATGTGCTAATTTATGTGATGAGTGTTGTACTGTGTAGGGCATTGAAAGTGTATCTAAATGGAGTTGGGTCTGGAGCGGGCAATTCCCTGTCACTCTTTTTGTTGAGTGCGTCAAATGAAAGGGGTTACGTGAAAGCCAAGTTACGAGTTATTGACCAGATCCGATCCAACCATGTGGAGAAACAAGGTTATTGTCTTGATTTGATATCTTCTTTAATTTCTCAGTCCTCTTCTACTAATCTACACTATTTATGCTTATTTGGAAAAAAAAAATGCTAAATATAAATTTATTGATTTGTTCCTGTATAGTGGAGGGATGGCCCAATGTAACAGAGAACGGATGGGGTTTTGAGAAGTTTATGCCAATCGCAGATATCAAAGGTTTCCTTGCCAACGACACCATCAAATTTGGAGTCGAGATCTTGTCCTTCACTAAAACTGACTCTCTCTAATTAGGGTTTAAGATGATCCCACGATTTACTTGTTGTTGTTGTTTTTTTTTCATCCGGAGATCTCCGCTATGTAATTCCACGGTGGCCAAGTAAATTATTATCACTCTGGTTCACTGTTTTGTTTCTGTTCAATAATAAAGGGTTCGAGCCTTTCCTATGTCCAACTTGATCAATCCGATTGCAAATATCACATTTTAAACACCAAACTGGACGGAAAGGCACAGTGAATAAAGAAGCAACACAGGAAAGCTCAAAGAGATGTTAGTGAAATGATCGTTTTTGGAGCAGATGAAGTGAACAATCATCACGGAGCTGTTTCAACAAACTGGAGTTAACGATATGACAAAAAAAATAGATGACGTAGCCTTTGTTCAAAAAAAAAAACTCGGCTTTGGCAAAAAATGTGAATTCAAAACTGAATCCCACCCAAAAAAATAATATCAAACCCGAATTCAAAGTATTTCAAACAGACAAAATATTCGAATAGGTTTTAGATTAAAAAAAATCGAATCCAATTCTAATCCAAACCAAAAACCAACTGAATACCCAAAAAATAATTATATTTTAAATATATTAATTATATTTAGATTTATAGCACTTCAAATACCAAAAATTACAATTATAAATTTAAAATTATAATATCAAAATAAAAATTGAAATGTTCAAAAATACTTTGTATAATTTTTAAGAATTCTAAAAACAGTTTCTCTTAGCTAGGGTTAATAGTTAATGTAGACTTACCCGACCTTCTCTCAAAATATAGAACCTGTGGCCCTCAATTATCTTATGGAGAAGATTAGAGTTATTCTTTAGATCATATCGAAATTGAGAAGAAAATATGTCTATTAAAACTCTAATCATCAAACCACTCTGCCTTTTATAAAAGTAAAATCTAATAATATGTCCAACACAAAGATTTTTTTTATCTATCATACTCATAAATAAATCATAATAAAACATCATAAATTTATAGTAATTAAAGCATTTTCTTCAACTAGGAGTGTAAATTTCATGTTTGGAGGTATACTAGTAATAATACTCTTTGAATTTAAATCATTATACAAGAAAAAGTGGGTAATTTTTCTTTATGTTGAGACAAAAACAGCATATTCTGTTTGAAGTAACTTTTTGAAACAAAATAATTTCATTTGAATAGGTAGGACATGTTCGCGAATACGTACGTGTCCCTCTCTGATGAGATTGATATCGATGATTGGTAACAAAATCGATTGATCAACGATAAAGTAAAGATAAGATAAGAAAGGGTCATTTTGGGAGGAAATCTAAGATGGGTCCAATTTTCGAGTTTGGTATCATGGGTCAGTATAATTGGGTCAGTACAATTGTTTATGGAATGTGCGCCTCGTGACATTAATATCATTGGGTTAGTACAATTGTTTGTCTATATATACACAAAGCAAAAAATGTTTTAGACATTCTCACAAAGGGAAAAAAATGTATACAGAGGAAAAGAAGAAAAGCAAAAATTATGGATCAATCTTTGTGTACTGCTTCCTCTGTTTCGTATTCATCGTGGAAGTTGCACGATTCGCAAAACCTTATTATAGCAACCTTCAAAACCTAATGGAGACAGAAGCACTAGTAGTAGAAGAAGGATTCGTGGACGTCGAGAACTCAGGGATACTTCCATGTCCCTTTCGGAGATCTCGCTCTGTTCCTGCTCAGAATCACCAGAAGCTCTCGGGACAAATAAGGCGAGAGGATAGAGAACGTCCACCATCTTCGTACTGCGTGAAGTTCCAGAATTTTGCCACGATGGCGAAACTG
>OVBI01002560.1:0-18931 GCA_900406495.1 Sisymbrium altissimum | reverse complement strand
CCTCAATTTCCTTGGAAAGAATTTCGTTTGTGTTTGCAAGCTGAAGGATGGGTTCCTCATTTCTTTCAGCTGTTTCCTCACTCTAGCAAAACCGGGATTAGTGATTTCTGGTTTCTCGCTCAGATGCAGCTTGTGTTTCAGATCCCTTAGCCTGATTTTAAGGCTTGCCAATCTTCAAGAATCAGACAGAAGCCTCTCCATGATCTTTGCATTGTCCTCCATGCTTCTAGACTGTGACTCAACAGACGGATTCCTGCTTCTGAGATGAAGACCGGGAATGATAGGCTTCTTTGAGTTTTTGATGTTCATCAGAGACTTGATGCTTGATTCTGGTTCGGCAGATTCTTCCCATAACTCAAGCTTCTGGTCGTTAGAACCACAGCTAGTTCTCCGGCTTCTTCCATAGAACGGAGAGTCTGCAACATGATCAAGGGGAATGTCTTTCACCAATGAACCATTTCTCAATTCAGTCAATGCAGGTGATCTAGGCTGTCTGATTTCACCAGAGAATTTGTCCTCAAGCTCAATCTCTTCAAACAGCCTACGGTCTTTGCTTCTGTGCGAAAGGAGCTACAAAAGGAGTCCGTTGTAGTGTCACCAGAAAATTTTCTATAGTTAGATGTGGGGTTTGTTCATTTGATGTCTAAGTGCAACGGAAGAATACATGCACCTAACAAAGTGACCATTTTCATCTTATATGATACGTTGGAAAAGAAAAACAGGAGATCCAGATTGAGTTCGTTATCAGCCGGAGGACTACACTAAGCTATTGCCTCTCACTTCCCTGATTTCTTTATATCAGTATTGTCTCTCTTCTTTCTCCTCTCCACGTGTGAGTGTGCGAGGTAAGGATTCCAGGCCAGAGTCAACTAAAGAGTCCCTTGATTTCTCTGTGTTAAGCTTTCTTCATCTACAAAACTGAGACAAAGCCACGCTATAAGCAAATCTACAATCATAATTCTTCAGACTTAAAGCATTTTTTTTTTCGACAACTCAATGTAGAGGAGTCATCAGAACAAACTTTTGGATTTGTATCAAAGGCTGGATCTCTAACTTTTTGTGGTCATATGGACGCAAATACTGAATCTCCTCCTGAAGAAAAGAACAGAAATTTTCAGAGAAAGCAAACCAAAATTACTTTCCAACACAACAGAGACAAAATAATCTTTCTACTTAGACTATCAAGTCCAATAACAAATCAAGAAATTGCTTAATAACAACAATGTAGTTACAAACAAAGCACTTAAAGTTAATCCAATTAGACCCTGAGAAACCAACAATTAATAATTAAGAAATTGGTACATTAAAAAAAAAAAAAAAAAGTGAACAAAACAAAAACTAGGATTAGAGCACATTCCAATCAAAATCTTTGTCAGAAGCTGAAGACTTCAGATTTAACAACAACAAAAAATATCTCACCGAAGGAATCACTAACTATTTAGGACCAAAGTAACAAACACTTGACGAAAACTTCAGGATCTATGAGAAACAAAATTAGACATTGCAAAAAACCAAAAACATGTATAAACTTGTCGAATTTTTTCAGATCAAAATAACAAGAAAGACAAAATGACTGGCTGAGTAGATTGGATCCAAATGTACAAATCAAAATGGTAAAAAAAAACAACGAAAAATCAAGTATCTTTGCAAGTGAAGTGTCAGAACAAAACGAGAAATTCAAGGAATGGGGTGATGACAAATCAATGTGACATGTTTATAAATGACACATATAAAAATTTTCTTTAAAATGTTTCTCAAATAATATATAGGAGATTCTCAAACTCAATCTTGATTTATGGAGTCCAAAAACCAGCTGAGCAACAAACTTTATGCTCACAACAAAGTTGTAAGTGATATGTTCCCTGATGCATCATTATACTGGCTAATTATCCTAAAATCAACTTTTATTAATTAAGGGCTTGATTGGTTTATCCGTTATCAACCGCTACCATCCGTAAACGCAGTTTTTGCGGATGATAACGGTTATCAGCGTTTAATAACAATCACAGAAAATGCATTTTACCGCTTTGTATCGCTCCAAATCGCTCAAATTCAAAAGCTGTTTTTCGCTAGCGTTTGCGGTTGCGGGCGGTTGCGGATGGATATTAAAAAAAAATTAAAAATTAAAATTAAGTTTAAAAATAATAAAAATTGATTTAAAATAATATAAAATATAAATATAATAAGTCAGTTAATAAAAAATTAATAAATTAAAAATTTTAAAATTAACTATTAAAATTATGAAATATATGAATAAATTTGATATTTTTTACTGATTATTCACTAAACATTTATCATAATTTTATATTAATAAAATTTTAAAATTAAATTCTTGTAATAATTAATTTTATTATAATAATATACATTTTTGATATTTTATATAGTTATATAATATGATTATATTGTGAATTTTTTGTTTAACCGCTGTTGCATCCGCTAATCAACCAGTCATAATTCTTCCGCAAACGCATCAGTTTTTAACCGCTGTATCAGTCGTATGAATCGCTTAATAACGCTTAAAACCGCAACCGTCTGTTTCCACAAACTCCCACAACTGCAACTGCACCCGCTACGATTAAACCAGTCAAACCCTAAGAAAGAAAATTTAAATTATGAGTAGTCGAATTAATGAAATCTTTTGGATATGAAATTTATATGGTCTAAATTTTGAATGATCAAGTCAGAGATAGAATTAAACATATTTCAAATCAAAGATTCCCCAAGTAAATATCTCTAAATATCATCAAACAATCATCAATCCAATTTAATCTGTTAATACTACCAAAATTCATAGTACTATGATAAAAAAAAAGTTTCAAAAATTATTTTATCACAATATTACTATTGTGATATATTTGTAACTGCTAACAAACGGATCAAAAAACACTACTTAACAAACACAACATAGATAAGATCAATATATACGTAGTTGTATAGCAATTGGGCATAACTTTATATGTTGACCCTCTCTACTTTATTACACATTTATTAATGTTTGGGATTAAAGTCTCAGAATATCGATGAAGACGATTGGTAATCACACTTTTTCAGTATATGATCTGATTCAGACATTTGATCTCTACAGATTTGTCACCTATGCATGCTATCAAGGAGAAAGATAACCACCTTTTCAGTAACCAAACACTAAAGGTTTGGTCACCGTTACAATTCAAGTGTTACTTGCAAAGGTCACACATGCAATTTGGTTGTAGGTACAGTTTTATTTCTTCTCCCAGAAAAAAAAAACTTTCATAAGAAAAACTGGTTTTAAATAATGTATATTCTACTGTGAAGATCTGGAACCTAGAAAATGGATTTTTAGGTTTTTAGTTTAAACAATGAAAGGTCACAAGTTGCAAGTGACTGCTCTTACTATGTCATATAATCTATTGTATTTTTGGATGCAGACTACATCAAAGGCTTAGGGCTTAGCAGTGAAGAATGATAAAAGATTTATCACAGCATCACGTGATGGGAAGCCTTGCGTCATGCCATTTTGCAAGTATTCATTCTTTCAATTTTTTTTTTTCTGTTTTTATCACCTATTTATCCGTGTCTAAGATTCTTCTCTCAGAATGTTGAGGGAGATGACTGGTGGGCACACCTTATCTGCCTACTCTGTTGACTTGCATGCCTCCTTAGGTCTTATAGTCAGTGGTAGTAAATGTTGTGCCAATATCTGGACTGGTTAGTTTTTTTTTTTCTCTAAAAACTTCATTTTTTACTGCCTGATTTCATTCTTTCTGTTTTTACATTGCATTTCTCTGATATACAATTCTCTATCTTTACTATCTGATTTCATTATATCTTTCCATACATTGCAATTCTTTAATATGTAAATGATGTTTGAGTGAAGAAGTTGGAGCATCTTAGCTGGGTCTATGATGCAAATTTCTTGGAAAGTGGTGATATTGTGACAGCATATTCTAATAGAGTGGCTCGTGTCTGGATTATAGAACACCTCGTGATTGCAAAATATTCCGATAAAATCAAATACAATGCTATTGTTAAGAAATACATGACTTTAAGGTAATCAAAGTAGATATATACACAGGTGAATGTATTTTCTCAAGTTCGATAATGTTTATATAAGTATTTAAGCTTATGTGTTTGGGAAAAGATATAATGCAATCTAATTTACAGACCTTTCTGCACAAATTTTACTCTTGGAAAACTGCTGAAAATCTTTAGAATCTCTAACTACAGCATATGAAGCTCTGAAGATTTTTCATTATTTTGAATGTCAAATATTTGTCTAACTATTTTTAGAAAATTTTAAGAAAGATCACAAGAATCTTTATCTTCAGATTCTTTATCTATTTAACTATTTTTAGAAAATTTTAATGATAAATATTAATAGGATTATAAATATATTGTAATTTATTTTGCTATATAAATATGCTTTGAGAGAATTTCTTTTAATTTAGGTATTACCAGTTTTAGTCTAAGTTGGTGTTATTCATTTATTGATTTAGAAATCTGTATAAGATTTATAAATCTAGACAAAATATTCTGATTTCCAAATATAATAATAAATATGTACAAATCCGAGGGTTTTCCTTTGGATTTTAGTCTTTGTATTTTTAACAAATAAATCCACTCAAATCCAATCAAATTCAATATAAAATCAAATCCATAAATAAATCTGTATGATTGAATAACACATGATTTTAATTAGGATTTATAAATCATAAAACTAATAACACATGATTTTAACATGGATTATAAAATCATGAAATTAATAACACTGGATTTCATTCAGATTTTCAAATTCATTAAAATACATAAACGAATAACCCCCACTAAACATGTATAAGTCTTTGATTTGCATTTATTTTAATCTGAGAACTCAGAAAACAAATATGTGAATCATAAACTTGTTTTATGTTAGTATAATAGGTGAATCAAAGAAGTTGGAAATAACTAAATTTTTCTCAAATTTATTTTAAAAAGGTAAGTAATTTTAGTTACCATTTATAAAACATGTCATTAATTTTGTTCACTAAACGAATAAAATTATCCTAAATATGATTGTGCTCGATTTGATTTATGTGAACCAAAGATTTGAGTGTTGTTTCAATAATTTTAGGTCGGGCAGTTTGACAGTTTGAGTCAGTGAATTGATTTAATTAAATTGATCGGTTTTCTCCAAAATAAAATTGTTTTCAAAATTTTTTTATGTATTATATCAATGATATGAATCATAGATAGAAATATTTTCGAATATTTTATAGATGTGTTGGAAAAATAATATCATAAAGATTATTAGTGACAATAAAATTATATATACAGTAACTTTCCTTCAAACCTAACGTCAACACTGTATTGGAATTTTGGTCTCCAAAAAACTGCAATGATCTCCCAAACCCGTTAAAATGAATGGCATTCAAATGAGTTAAGTCATTTATTTATTTGGCCGAAAAGATGATCTTTTTTTTTTTATATAGAACTTTTTCGTGGCGTACGTAAGATTTCGCTATCTATGACGATGATATTGGTAAAAACGTTACGTAAAAGGAGGTCTTACGAGTTCTGAATCCCAGAATAATACATCTAACAAGAAAGGAATTTTTTAATGGGAACAATTGTTAAGTGAAAAAAGAAAAAAAGAAAGTAAAAGTCATCAAAACAACGTAAACTAAAGTTTTATCAGAGCTGGTCACATGCATTCCTATAACTTAGGATTGCAGTACACACGACCCAATTTTGAATCCGGATGTCATTTATAAAATTAAAAAAAAAAAAAAAAATCTATTCAAAGGCTAGCATTCGAACTTGTGGCCTATCAGTGTTATTAAATAGAGTCGTCAGCACCAACTAGAAATAAATAAAAAGTTATTACAATTCGTAAAACTTGGGATCGGAATGTTCTACTGTAATACAACTGAAGATCTTTAATCCTAATCAAAAATCAAAGTGCCTCCCAAACATTTTCATGTTTATTGGGTCAAAATACACATTTTCATGTTTATTGGGTCAAAATGCAAAATCCAAAAAAAAAAAGAGCATTCGGGGGTGGAAGAATCTAACGAAATTTAGTTTGGGACTCAAACGTAAAAATATAATTTCAGTGTATTATTATTTTCGATTGACGGTTATAAAAGCGCCACGTGTCAATGGAGAAATTAGAAAAAGCGACGTCTCTCGTACTAGTAACAGACGTCGGCCACACGCTCAAACAAAAAAGGTCGGCCACATCGAGAGAGTACAGTACTTCCCTTAGTAGACACGCAAAATTACCACTTTACCACTCAAATCACGAGAAAGAAGAATCATCAATCAAAATCGTTTTGCTTTATCACAACAATAAGAGTGAGAGTGAGTGTTTTATAAAAGCTCTCTTCTTCTTCCTTCTATTTTTCGTAAAAACCTCGAAAGAGACAATGGCTTCGCATCTCGGAGTTTCCGTACGCGCGGCCTTAACCGCGTCACACGCTCCTCACTTCGACGACGGAAGACGGCGTGACTCCTCCTCCTCCTCCTCCTTCTCCTTCTCTTCGAACCGGAGGAATCGAGGTAACGGATTGAGGACGCTTAGGGTTACGAACGAAGGAGGAGGCGAATCGTACCTCGACATGTGGAAAAACGCTGTTGATCGCGAGAAGAAGGAGAAGGCCTTCGAGAAGATAGCCGAGAGTGTAGCAGCAGACGTCGATGGCGAGAAGAAACGCGAAGAAGGAGGAGGAGGAGGTGATTTAGAGAAGAAGAGCGATGAGTTTCAGAAGATTCTTCAAGTTTCCGTCGAGGAGAGAGATCGGATTCAGCGTATGCAGGTCGTTGATCGCGCCGCCGCTGCGATCTCCGCTGCCAAAGCTATTCTCGCCTCTAACAACAACAACTCGGGAGACGTTAAAGATGGATTCTCAGATGAGAAGAAGAAGAACGACGAAAGTGAAGTAGATGAGACGACAAATGCTAATAAATCAGGTACTTAACTCGTAATGATATGATTAGTACACTTTATTACATGTTTGTTATATGTAATGATGTGATATGTTTGTTTGTAAGATGTTTGTTAGATGTAATAATGTAAAGTATTAGTCAGTTTGTTGTTTGACTATTTGTTATATGTAATAAAGTTAAGAATTTGTCAGTGTATTTGTTTGTTATGTGTAATAATGTGAAGTATTAGTCAGTTTGCTGTTTTTTTTTACAACCAATGTTGTTGGAATTGAAACAGGAATGTGGAGCAGAACAGTCTATGTGCCACGGTCGGAGACTTCTGGGTCTGAGACACCAGGACCTGATTTTTGGTCGTGGACACCTCCTGAAGATAGTGAAATGAGTTCCAATGGGAGCGGGGGATTGCAGGGTATGGTCAAGCCTGCTGAGTTTCCAACTTTGTCAAATCCTGTGTTGGAGAAAGAGCCTTCAGCAGATTCTCTTTCGATACCTTACGAGAGTATGCTTTCTGCTGAAAGACATAGTTTTGTTATACCGCCTTTTGAGTCTTTGATCGAGGTTAAGAAAGAGACAGAGACGAAGCCCAGCTCCGAGGCATCATCGTCGTCGGAGCATGACCTTGATGTGATATCTTCGGCGAATGCGGAAGAAGCGGCTCGTGTTCTTGATGGTTTGGATGAATCTTCGTCCTCTGGAGTTAGCCAAGATGGGTTGAAGTGGTGGAAGCAAACGGGTGTTGAGAAAAGGCCGGATGGTGTTGTTTGCAGGTGGACTATGATACGTGGTGTTACTGCTGATGGTGCTGTTGAGTGGCAAGATAAGTATTGGGAGGCTTCTGATGACTTTGGGTTTAAGGAACTTGGTTCTGAGAAATCAGGACGTGATGCGGCTGGAAACGTCTGGCGTGAGTTCTGGAGAGAGGCAATGATGCAGGTTAGTGAAACTGAGCTTTACTTTATATGCATAGTGTAGATTATTTTAGGACATCATTTTGAATTGTCTTATTACAGGAGAATGGTGTTGTACATATGGAGAAAACTGCAGACAAATGGGGGAAGAGTGGGCAAGGTGATGAGTGGCAAGAGAAGTGGTGGGAGCATTACGATGCTACTGGTAAATCAGAAAAATGGGCTCACAAATGGTGCAGCCTTGACCGTAACACACCACTTGATGTTGGCCACGCTCATGTCTGGCATGAGAGGTACTCAAACATCCTCTTTTCACATAACAAAGACACCGTTAACATAGTCCAAGCTCTTTAACACTGTCTTGATTTTGGTTTAAACATCAGGTGGGGAGAGAAATATGATGGACAAGGCGGAAGCACAAAGTATACAGACAAGTGGGCTGAAAGGTGGGTAGGGGATGGTTGGGACAAATGGGGAGACAAATGGGATGAGAACTTTAACCCGAGCGCTCAAGGAGTGAAGCAAGGTGAGACTTGGTGGGAAGGGAAGCACGGTGACAGATGGAACCGGAGTTGGGGTGAAGGACATAACGGCTCGGGTTGGGTTCACAAATACGGGAAAAGCAGTAGCGGAGAACACTGGGACACGCATGTGCCACAAGAGACTTGGTATGAGAGGTTCCCTCACTTTGGCTTCTTCCACTGTTTTGACAACTCTGTTCAGCTCCGAGCTGTTCGGAAGCCTTCTGATATGTCCTAGAAAATCAAAGAGAAAAGCAGCAGTCATTAAATAAATAACTATTGGTACATTGAGAATTACTTGCTGCTCTCTTCTGATTTACTTGATGCATTGGGTTTAAATAGGTGTTGCCTAAGTTTATGTGGTAAGATAGTGTTATATAAATAAAAAGTTATTTAAATTTTGGGAAGATATATAAGTTTCCCTATCATTGACTCATTCATTACACGCTGAAGTGTATACATTGAATGGTGATAGCGGACGGAACAAATTAAACTATTTGTGTGGATCAGATTGTTCTTTAATTTGTTCACCATTCATGAATTAATTTGTAGTCACAACAATATGGTCACCATGCAAGAAGATAAGAACTTAAACTACAAAAGAATTAAAACTTCAATAATATTTTCTTTCCACAACTCTTCATAAATATTCCCAAATTTATCATATTTGTTGAGAGCAAATGTCGAAAATTTTATATTTAATCATGTATTCATTGGTTTCAATGCATCAAATCCGTAGTCTAAAATAGATGGAGGGAAACCTTTAGCTCTTCGAGCACTGATAAAGCTAGATCTTGTAATATCTCTATGAACAACTAACATGATCTAACCCAATTATTTTTTATGCGCATAAGTTAAATAAAGCCTAAAAACTATTAAAATGGTTAAGAAGACTAACTGCATAAGAGAGCGATTAGTCTAAACTATAGATTGGTAGCTGAAACCGGTAATAGCTGATGTGAAGAAAGTTTCATCTCAATCTCAATTGCACAACTTTATGATATGTCAATGTAACACTTGAAAATCAGGTCCTTAACAAGTAAACTAACTCATTAAGATTATGAGAAACAACTTAATCTAAACTTTAAAGCAAACAAAGTTTAATCTCAATTTTTTTTTTAATTATGCTCTATACAGATTTTCTAAAGCTATAGCTTTTTTATATAGCTTTTTGTGGTTGTAGAGAACAAAATTTCTAAAGCACTAATATTTTAGCTTTGGAAGATTTGTAAAATAAGCTATTATATTTTTTTCATATCTTATAAAGCCTATAGCTACAATAAAAAAAAAATAACTTACAGCTTAAATTTTACAGCAAAAAACATACAGCTACAATCTTAATCAATGAGTTCCTAATTATCATTTCACATCACATTATGTAAATGTGTTCCGAAAAAACACTAGTTATATTTATATGGTACGTTCACTAGTACGGCATTCTTTTGTTTTCTAAGCCCCTATAAGCTGTCATTCAACATCTACATTAATACATGCTGAACCAAAAGGTCATATATAAAGACAAAATATATAAGTAATGACATTAAATTGGGTCACCACAACTTTTAAGAAGGTTAGCATTATAGTACTACTTTTGACTTTACAAAATCAAAACGTATCCAAACACTACACATAATCTTGCGTCATTACTGGCTAATGGTATATACATAAGCTGGAGTATTATATTTGGCACTTAAAATAAGTTGAGTATTTCTAAATTCTGTAAAGTATTGAATGCATCGTTTTTTTTTTGGGTCACGCTTGAATGCATCATTCTTTCCCCTTTTTGGAGAAAAATGCATCATATTTCTTCCATTTAATATTTTCAAATATAAACATTCAAGTCAACATGTTGCGATGAAGGACAGAATATTCGATATATAGTGTTAAATTTAGAGTTTGGGAATCAACCCTTGTATAATTTAAATTTTACTCATAAAATTAACTTGACTAGAAATAAAAACCGATTTGTATACAGTCAAAATTTTAGATATAGTTTGATTTGATGCGACTAAATGTAAACTCATAAGTTCTATACATGTAATGTTTTTCCTTAAAAACAGTCACTCTCTTTTGTACGGGGATAAACAGAATTTTGGTTTCAGGTTTGCTTATTTCGTTTTTGTGTGCGCGTTCGATTTCTTCCAGCACATGTTCTGACTTCTTAACCGTTCTTACGCGTTAGATTCTGTCCTTTTTAATAATGGTTAATTGATTATGAACTTATGATGATCTTCTTGGACAAGGTCAATTCACCTTAGTCAACAAGTTTAAGCATGCACTCAGCGGTCGGTGTCATTGTGTAAAGTCTATATACACAATTGTGTTTTATTGGTTGCTGATGAATGCTGAGTCTGCTCTTTAATTTTTTTTAAAACGGTCGTTATCTACTCTATACATATACTAAAGAATAGTGTTTAAAAATATATATACTAATGAATTTAAATATTCTCACATGAACTTTTGCAATACCTTTACCTTCAAAGCATAAATCACAAATCACGTAGATCATAGATATAATCAAATTCATGCTTATATATACTTTTTCATAAATTTTTTTTTTTTTTAAATAGATCTCTTTGCTAGATCATTTTTGGTTACATATCGAATAAATAATAACAAAATAGTATATACCTTGTACTAGCTAGATTAGTTTTCAATTCAGTTTTAATAAAAGTTCGTTTACCATTCAGCCAAAACTATAATATGCATTTAACGTATAAAGTTGGATGCATTTAAAGTGAGTTTGATTTATAAATAAATTATAACTAATTAGATTTTCATATATATCAGTATTAATTTATGTTGTGATATTTGGCAATATTATAATATAAATAAATAATTTTATTGATAAACTTAATATAAATCATAATTCCATAAGTGATAAAATATTTGCAGAATTTAAATGGTTAAAACCATAAGAATTAAATAAGTTTTCATTAAACTTTGAAAATATTATATAAATTGGAATAATTTTTTTTTAAACATAGAGAAATATACTACTTATTATTGATAATATTTATAGGACATTATATTTATATAAGATTTGTAAAATCATTATCTTATTATATTATCAAATTATGTTATATTTTAAACCAGTTCAACTCAAAATTCAAAAATATAGTACAATTAATTTAACGAATATTAAATTATAAAATTATTACTGTATATGAATAGTCCAAGAAGTTCTTCTGCCTTTAAAGAAATGATGTTTATTATACAGCGCACATCTACGAAGAAAACTATTAATACAGTGAAAACTATATCTATTGTATAATAAATGAATAAGCGTAAATCATTTGTTATTCATAGTATCATATTCTTTGAAAACCCACTTTGTTTGTTTTTGTTTCCCAATCTATGAACTTTCTTAAGTGATTAAGTATCTAGCCACAGTATTACATATGCTCTTGATTTATATTCTATACACATAGTCATACTGTATGGTTTGATCTACGACGTGAAAGGGTCGGCGAGTCGGCAGTGATCTGATTTGGCCGAAGATTTTTTTTTTGGTGTTTAAGGAATATTACAGGAAGAATGTGTGAAAAACAAAANGAAAAAAAAAAAAAAAAAAAAAAAAAAGGAGATCGACACGATTTCCCGTAACGCAAGTGCTTGGTCTACAATTTCAATGCGCTTTGTCTCCTCGTCATCTACTCTTACAGCTGTCGAAACCCACACCCATTTATAAGTAGTTACATACACATAACAGCATATCATATTTACATAATTTTTTAGGCCTTAAAATATAGGAGGATCATTGTATGTACTTTCTATTAAGAGTTACGAATTACATAACTCGCACAGCCATCTGCATTTTATTTTTCCTTGACCTAAACAGTTATCTGCATCTTTTTAGAACATCAGGTTTAATTGCTCCATATAACCTTAGTAGACCATATTCAACAAAGTTGCGGTTACGATCGATGATCGACCGTCTTGACCACTGCGATTGATATGATATACCCGACTCATGTGATAACTTTTATAATATTATTTGTTGACAACATATATCTGTAATATATATATATATATATATGTGGTTATTAAACTGAAAAAGGAAAATAAATACTAGTAAACACATTGTTTCTGGAAACTAAGCCTTGTCGACAAATATTATATCAAATAAATAAAACATATATAACTCTCGAGAAAATTGACGTGATGCTGATATTCAACTTAGCCAAATAGTTTAGGAGAACAAACTTATTATAGTAATATATGTGCGATTTTCTACGCTAAAAATATTTGTTAAAAGCGTTTCAATCAATTCACTATCGCTAAACTAAAAATATCCCACCTGACTCGTTCGTAAAAAAATCTTCTTAAGGAAATAATATTCTGAGTCATGTGACTTTGAATTAAAATTTCCGAAGAAATTATTCTAAAAATGATTTTTAAAAAGGCTAAAAAGGAAAAAAGAAATGGAAAAAAGTGAATGAGTCCAAAGCATGAAAGTCTAAAGTAAAGACTTGTACAAATAGGAAAGCAGGATGAGAGTTGAAAGCACTTCAAAGCTTTGATTTCTGCTCTAAATTCTCTTCTCTCTTCTCTCTCTCTCTCTCACACACAAAAAGAAAAGTTTTATTTGGATGGACGGGACACAACAACAACAACAAGAACTGACGCAAGAACAGATAATGGAGTTTAAAGAGGCGTTTTGTCTGTTCGACAAAGATGGAGATGGTTGCATCACTGCTGATGAACTTGCCACTGTGATCCGCTCGTTGGATCAGAATCCGACCGAACAAGAGCTTCAAGATATGATCAATGAGATCGACTCCGATGGTAACGGCACCATCGAATTCTCTGAGTTCCTCAACCTCATGGCCAACAAAATCCAGGTTTACATTAATTATATGAACCTAGATCAATTAATCGTATTGAGTTTTTTTTTGTACTTGTTGAATAATATTTTTTTCTTTTGGTTTTGGTAGGAAACTGATGCAGATGAGGAGCTGAAAGAAGCATTCAAAGTGTTTGACAAAGACCAAAATGGTTACATCTCTGCCAGTGAGGTTAGCATACTATAGTATAATTAATTACACTTTCCTCTCTTAATCATAATCAGATTAGATACTTCATTCTTCTCTTTTATTGCCTTTTGAAATTTCTGAACTCTTTTAAGCAAATTTGATACTTCATTATTCGTAGTTAGATATGCTTTGATCTAGTATTATAGGACAAACTATCAGTCGATGTACTCTGTTGCGTATTGTATAGCACTTAGTACGTGCGGTCTCATTATGTTTTTATTTAACTCAATGATTGGAGACATATATGGATATATAACTATGACTAATAGTTCAGTAGCTAAAGTGGGTTTTAAACCGTCTCTAGATTAGCTACATGAACCAATTTGAATGGTGTCAGTCTGTCAGAATTTAGCAATTGTGCATTTAATTTGATAAAGGGAGAATAGTTAAAAGGACAAATCCAGCTGTAAATCATGGTTAGAATCTTTAGAACTGATGACATTATCAGACAACAAGGCTAGATGATAGTATTTTGAGTTTTACAAGAGATCCTTTAGGAGTCTTAATCATTTTCCTTTTTTCCAAAATTCGTATTTGAACTTTAGACAAGTAAATAACAACAAGATATGGCTGTTTATTTTGTCTGTCTTGCGTCGTAGAAAGGTAAATTGTTTGAGGGTTCGAGTTAGCTGGCATTGTGACTTTTTGGAGGATAACGAGGTCAAAAGAAACATTTTTAAATTTCGAAAAACATATCGTAAGAGATGTACCTATGATTCTATTGGTTTATTGGGCAGACCACATGTCTCGCCTAGTGCAAATAATATTTGTGCATATTCTTTTCACACCCATCAGATTCTTTTCTTTAGTAACATTTTACTTTCTCCATTTATTTTTAAGATGTCTTGGCTACAACACGAAATTTCGAAAAAAGGCTACAACACGAATATTAGTTGACAAAGAAAATCACGAAATTTGTGTTTTGTTTTCATCAAAGCACCATTTAATGTCATAAATTTTGATATATAATTGCAGTTGAGGCACGTGATGATCAATCTTGGAGAGAAGCTAACAGATGAAGAGGTTGATCAAATGATAAAGGAGGCAGATTTAGATGGTGATGGTCAAGTCAATTATGATGAATTTGTGAGGATGATGATGACCAGCGGTTAAATTGAAAATCAATTTTACCCGCTAATGTACTATCTTTTATAAATTTGTTAATCTTTCTTCTTCTTTTCTTCTTCAGAATACCGTATTTTACTTTTCCACTTATGTTAAGTTAAGCTTTTCATATTCAATCCAAGAAGTAGTCAACTTTATTAATTTGAATTCGTAATATGTATATATGGTGTATAGCATCTTTATTTAACTTTTCTTTTACTGAAAATATGTCAATCACATTGGGTGTCCGTATGTTCTCTGGACTCTAGCAATAGTCACTATTTAATTTGTTTTTTAATCATATGAAAAAGTGCTATGCGCAGATCACACATCTAATTAGTATAATGCTTATACCAATTAATCGATAGTTACGGTGTTATTTGTTTGCTAATACTTTTCTGTTCACTTTGTAGTTTATAAATTACTAAGCTAATGTCAATTAGTAGCATAATTCGATTAATCATATATACGTCTGATCTATTGACTGGATATCTAACAGACAAATTGAAATAGTAAGAATCAGTCAGACAACTAAGCGACTAATGGACTATTGTTTCATGTTTGAGATGGGAGAATAAATCTTGGCCATCCAGTTTCAGTTTGAAATATTTAAAGTTTTAAACACTCGGATGCACATACAGCCTTGGTTGGTACAAACATAATCGTATTAAAAATTCATCCACTTAAGAAATTCTACTCGTCTTTTATAAAATGCCTGGTTGTGATGTTAGCTTGTTGTGAAGTTTGTCCAAATATTTGAGCAGCGTAATTTTGACCAAGAAATATAATATTTTTTTTTGACCAAAATATATTCTCTTTTTTTTAGTAAGAAAACAAAATTAAACCCTTTTTGTCAACAAACCACAAAATAAGCCTAATTAAAAGTAAAAAACGAACGAGGCAAATGAAAAGTACCCACCTAGGACACACACACACACACACACATCTTTCATGATGTTAGAAAACAAAAAACAATCTTCTTTCACATGATCACATCACCTTTATAAACAACCAAGCTACCTCTGGTTTCTCTTTGAATACTTATTAAGTCCTTTTCTTTTATATAATGAATTACACACATGATATGAATACGTACCTCTGATGTATTTACTTGAAGTTTTATCGTATTGCATTTGCAACTTGATCTTTGTAAAGGAAAGGGCGAGGTAAAAAGACGAAGAGGTGAATGTTTGATCAGACTAAGCTGAATTAGTTACAACTAAGTATTAATGTCTCGCATATTATAATAACCGTCACATAACCAAACTGGTCAGACACACTAAAATAAGTATATATAGTACAATAAGTTCCAAAATAACTCTTCCGAGATGTAAACTAAAGAGCAAGTTATGGATTCTCATTTTTGATATGAAACTCTTACGCAATTCCGGTTGCACATTTTTGTGTAAAGATCAACAAATTGATTGTGTGACTTTTTTTTTAACACATTTGTTTTTCTGATTTCACGTGTACAGTACTGTACACGTAATGTCTACAAATATCCATTTTGCCACATTTCTCGACCACATGACATTCGATGGTTATGTGTTACTTTCATTCTCTTAATGTAGATAGTGTTGAAAAATGTTTTTTTTAAAAACGAGTGTTGACAAAAAGCAAAAACAAAAACAAAAAGACAATGTAGATGACCGACTGACAAAATAATTATCAACAAAACAAGTTTGATGGTGATTTTGGTGAATATAACAAGTCTCGCAGTAAGGGATGTCAACCATACTAATTCACTTGTAACATCAGCCATAGTCCTCACTTCTTCTTTTTTTGTCACAACCTTAAAAACTAAAAGTTACTTATTGAAATTAAGTCCATGGAATAAAAAAAAACCTGTGATGGCGCGTATTGAAACGGGGACACGCAATCCATCAGAAAAGGCTGGGAGGTGAACATCATGGGTTTCAAAGTTAAATAATCCTCATCTTGGATCATTCTTGAGATATATTGTTGTAAGAAAACCATATGTATTGAGTCATCTTATGCCCAACGTAAGTATTAGAATTGGTGTAATTGAATAAGTCGTGGTAAAGGTAGACGATGCGGATAACTTTTTTTTTTTTCCTTCTAATCTAGTGGTCACTAAATCATCATATTACATGGGTTCAATTTCAAACGCAGTCAATGCTGGGAATGACAAGAAAAAAAAAAACTAAAGCATCCAAGTCTGATGAGGAGAAACTAACTTCTCAAAATGAATTTGTTTGGTGAAATTTTTTTTTTTTTAGATGATATTTTGGTAGGTTAAATATAAAACAGAACAAATACTTATCAAAAACTTATAAAATCAGAAGAAAACTTCTGAACTCATAATTAAACAAAATGACAAAAAATAAAAGAACTCGGAAACTTTTGTGGCTACGTTTGTAAGACGACCAAAAACAAACACAAATGTTCGAACGGTTTTTTTTCTCTAAAAGAATTTCTAATAAAAGCATGAGACCGAATTTATGGCCCAGTGGCTAAATAGCCCAACGCACAATAATAATAAGAACCTTCAGTAAATCAAAGAAACCCAACACGAGAAAGTTATACAAAGCCTTTATGTTCGGACGTCTTGCTTAATAACATTTATAAGGGCTGATCTCTTGAGCTCGTCAATTAAGCACATTTATAAATTACAAATTATTTTGGTTACTCTATGGGACCAATGGGCGGACAAAGTATGGTATCCCTTAAAAAATACCATTAGACTAATCCCAATCGGTTTAGTGATAACAAAATAGTCAATAACTCAATATATTGACAATTAATAAAGATAATGCAAAACTAAATCATAAACCCCAAATTTTAAATTTAACTCAAAACTTTTAAAATATTTTGACAGAGTTAGCCTTCTTATTCAACTAGTTTAGCTGCCCAACCCCGCACACGCGCGGGGTTGTTCGTATTTTGTTCTTTTATTTATAGATTTATATTTATATAGAGTAAAAAATAATTTTAATTTTAATTCTAGATTTTAATTAGATTATATTTGTAATTTATGTCTGTGTTGTGTTTTCAAATTATTTTATTAGTATAATAATTCTAAACACTCTGAAAAATAACAAATAACCCTAAAGAAAAGTATAGTAAACCAAATTCACTAAATTTTTTTTAGAGCACTGGAAGAAGTTGTATGTTTCAAATAATTTCGCTCCTCATAATTTTGAATATAGTATCTTCTAGTGTTTTTATTTTTTTTTCCCCCGCTTTCCTATTGCATAAAAACATTTAAAATATGTTAATTGATCATATTTGTCTATTATTTTGTAAATATATGTTGGATTTTTTTTGGTATAATGTTGGTTAAATGTTTACCTTATTTCTCCTTTTTTATATTCCGTTTGTATTTCTCTTCTCTTGTAGTCGTTGTCACTTCTCCTCCTCGTCGTCACCTGCAGTTTGTGATGTTTATTTTTTGCAGGAAATTTTTTTTTTTTTTTAAATTATTGAATTTTTAAAGACTTACTTTGAGTGTTAGGAAGACCGCGGAAAGCTTCTTTGTACACAATATTTGTCACATACTGTTCTCTTTGGTGGTATTTTGATGTGTCTAGCACTTGAAGTCCATTTAGTCTGGTGACCCTTGAGAGTGCGACGTACAGTTGCCCGTGGCTGAAAACTCGTTCCTTGGTGTCAATATCGCGGCCTCTGTAAGCTTTTCCCTGTTCTCGAATGTCTCGTGTAAGTCTGAATAGATAGATCTACATAATACCTCTAATGGATCACTGTCTTTTGACAGCATAAACGAATCATCGATCTTGATCTCGTCTTCTTCCTGATATCCTTCTTTGTCATTGTTCTTCTTTGGAGCATTCCCGTCTCCAATTTCGAGGATCCATATCGCAAAATCTTTTTCATCAGGGTCCACCCTCATGTTTTTTGATAATTTGAACTTCAGACATGAATCCTAGAGATGAGACTTGTTGATCGCAGCGGCGATTGTTTCTTGTCTTGTCCCCTGTGGTATTACTGTAGAATCTACCTGAAATCCCCCCCCGAGGAGTACTGTTTTACCTCCAAAAGGCTTATCTGCTGCTGTTTGATCTGCCTCAGATAATATATCCCTCATTGTTCTATCCAATGCCTCAAATGCGTGGCGGTGTGCCATCGGTGCTTCGTCCCAAATTATAAGATCGATTTTGGCTAGAAGATCTGCTTGTGTTGTTCCTTTCTTGATAGCACAAAAACTCTCGTCATGTAAGGTAATTGGTATACTGAATCGAGAATGGGCTGTTCGGCCCCCTGGCATAAGCAATGCAGCGATAGCAGAGGATGCAACAGGCACGACTCTTTTTTCCATCGACCCTAACCCAGTGATGATCGTCTTGTACATAAACGTTTTCCCAGTTCCGCCCGCTCCATTGACAAAGAATAGTTTCCCTTCTTTTTAAGCACTGAATTCATGACCTTCTTGACATATCATGGTTTTTGCAGGTTTTTAGACCATGATATCTCTTGTTTT
>OVBI01002559.1:0-18933 GCA_900406495.1 Sisymbrium altissimum | reverse complement strand
TCTTCTACCAGTTAACCTCTTAAGAGAGAAATTAGGATTAAAAGAAGCTGGTATCTAGTTTTTGTGTGATTAAACACCGCTCTTGTTAAGAGATCGAAATCAAAATCATAGGTTCATATTAATTTAGTATCAGAAACGCCTGATTCAATGGTTTTAATATTTACTTGTTCATTTGAATGATATATCTCAATACACTTTTGTAAATCTACATCATCATTCAGATGTTTAAATAAAAAATAAATAGAATGTCCATGTTTTAATTTAGCTATATTTTTAAAAAAATTACTAGGGATGGGAGTATTATTTGGAATTCCGATTCAAGTAAAAAATATCTGTTTATCATTGTATAATATTAGATTTTCTTTTAAAAATGTTTATACAAATTTTATTTTAAGTATTATTTTAAATATTTTTAAAAACATTTAAGGGCAGATGTCTAAAAGCCATGGATCCGGATTAGTCCTGGGAATTTGGTTCATAACCCACGGGTCCCGCCTCGTTAGACCCGCTGCGGGGCGGGTGCGGATCGATTTTTTCTTAATGCGGAGCGATTGCGGGTAGGTATTTTTTTTAACTCGGAGCGGGTGCGGATTATAAAATTTTAAACCGCGGGTTTGCGGGTACCCGGATTCCGGATCCCTCCAAAATCATAAAATTGCATTTTCAACAAAAATAAAAAATTACATCGTTTTGCCAAATTCTTTTGTTGGCAAAAATGAAAAAAAGTTGTGTTTTTTTCACCAGCACCATAATATTGTGTTTTCCCGCCAAAATCACCAAATTATGTTTTTTCGTCAAAATTCAAAAATTATGTTTTTCTGCCAAAATCGCAAAACCACAATAACTGCAGAATTGCATTTTACTTTAAAACTGTGATTCTGCTTTTTCTCACCAATTTTTTTTTTTTTGCCAAAAACATTATTCCAAGTTTTCATTTAGAAACACGATTTTATATTTTCCAGCCAAAATGTGATTTTCTGTTTTCTGCCAAGAATATGATTTTTTTTTTCCACTAAAATCATGATTCCTTATTTTTTACCTATAAAAATGTGATTATGTGTTTTCCCACTTAAAGTATAATTCTTTTTTTTAGTGTCAAAAAGATGATTCCGAAATTTCACTCTAAAACTGTGATTTTGTCTTTTCATTGTTAAATATATGATTTTCTTTTTCCTTCCAAAATCATGATTATTTAGTTTTGATGAAAATGTTATTTCATGGTTTTGCGGGAAAATATGGTTTTACTATTTTAGTGGAAAATGAAATTTTGTTTTTTGGGGGAAAAATATGATTTCACAGCTTTTGGAAGGAAAACATGATTTGCAGTTTTGACAGAAAACATGATTTTCAGTTTTCACGGAAAACTTGATTTTATAGTTTTGACAGAAAAATGTGATTTTTAGTTTTTTTTTTTTTTGCAAAATAATAGTATGACTTATGTTGTATATATATTATATCTAAAATGTTCATCTAAATAATCAATTTGGTAATTAGAAAATATTTTTACTCCTTCAGTTTCGATTTAATTGTCATTTTTAGTTTTTTTTTTCAAATTACTTGACATTTTCAATTTTTAATGTAAAATTTAATAGTATTTTTTTTTACTTTTATAACCATTTACATTCTGTAGTTTATTTTACTATTAGAACAATGATTCGCATATCACGCAGGTGAAAACCTATTTAAAATCTAAAATTGATAATCTTCGTAATTAAAATTTATATATTTAGATTTTATATGAAAATTCAGATTAAGTTATCAAAATTATATTTTATATTGGGGTTTTCAATTCGGAGTTCCATCCGATTTCGGTTTGCTTTTTCAATTTTTTGTTTTTTGGTTTCTAAAGTTTAGCTACCATATCTACTATGGTTTAGTTCGGTTAATATATACTTTCGATTTTTGGTTTATTAGGTTTTATACCGAAAACCATAATTATATTTAAATATTTATAAATTTTTTATAAATTAAAATTATATTATTATAAATCTAATTTATTACAACATAAAAAATACTAATATTATTATTTTATTTCTCAAATAAATAATATTTTATAAAATAAAATAAATTATGAGAAAAAAATCAAATTATTAAATTTAAAAGAAATAAATATTAAAATTATATAGATATACATATAACTATATTAACATATATTTTAATTTTTAGTTTTTTTTTCATTTTACTCGGTTTATAACCGAACCATATCCATATACTGCGATTTCTATAAAAATAGCATGTATTCGGTTTATGCAGTATTAATAAAACCAAATCATATTCTCTATTTTTGTTTATATATTGGTTCAGTTCGGTTTTACCGGATTGGGTAGCCCTTATTTTATATTTCACAATTGAAAAAATAAACCCAAAAAAATCATTAACCAATTTCTAATTGACTTAGATTTCTTCATTTTTTGGGGTCTATAATTTTTAGAAAAAGAAAAAAAAAATTAAATCCTTTTTGGTTTATGATTGTTTTTTTATGGTTTTCCTTTCTTCTATTACTAAAGAAAAAAGTTTCTTTTTTATATTTATAACTTTTTTTTTGCTTTGTATTATTAATTTTATTAAATAAATTATATTTTGACATATATCAACATCTTAAATGATATTAATATCCCTTGTATCATGTTTATGATTTTTAGAAAAGGAAATATATTTAATTTTTTTATTATTTATATTTGACTTTTATGATTTTCTTTTGTTGTCTATTTTTAAAGAAAAAAGGATTTTTATTTTTATTTATAGTTTTAGAAATTTTATTTTATGTTAGCTATTACTACTTTAAAGATTTTATATTTGTAGATTTAGAAATTTTTTTTTCTTATTTTTTATTAGTTTTATTAAATAAAATATATTTTGACACATGTCAACATCTTAAATCATATTAATGCCACTTGTTATAATCCTGATATTTTAGTAATTTTGAAAGATTAAATTTTATATAATAAGATTGACTGAATTTTACTTAGGTAGATAATTAATAATATTTTTATATTATAAAAGTTACAAATTTAAATTTTTCTTAATTTGTGTGTATACCCTTAAAACGACAAGTAATATGAAATAGAGAGAATATTTATTATTTTTGACCCTTAAAACGACAAGTAATTTGAAATAGAGAGAATATTTATAATTTTTGACTAAACCATTTCTATCCAAATGATCTCATTTGGTTCAGCAAAATGAATTTAAAATTGTATCTAAATTTTTAAAAGTCATTTAAATAATACTTTTGGATGTTGCAGGGATGATGATGCTCATTTTTTGTACTAAACAAACATTAATTCTCAACTTCATACATATGAGTTATCTGAATGAACAAACGAACATGCTTTTAATCTGAAAATGCTATGCAGAGGTGTACAATAAAAAATAATATTCTTGTCTATGACCATCTTACCAAGGCTGTCTAAGTCGGTGAATACATTGTCCCTTAGATCCAGTTCTTGCAACATTGGCATATCTTTCAGTACTGCACCAACACAAGTATCATTCTTACTAAAAGGAAAATAGAAATTCTAACTATCAGATAATCTGAAGATAAAAAATATTCAAACAAATGTGTAATGATGATTAGATTGTACACGTAATTGGCTAAAGATAATATTTGTATATGGTAAAATCCCTGCCTTTTAGTTGAGATGCTTCTGAGAGATTGTTGTTACTAAGATCTAATATTTTCAGTCTTGTCGTTCGTAACCCTGCACCGACACATTACGATATTATCAACTATGTTATAAACCAACAAGTATATCTTCCCTCTTTTGTTTTTGTAATTCTCACCGTAACCAGCCTCGCATTCGTTTATATTATTGTCATTTAGATCCAATACTTCCAAATCCCTCAAATTGATTAAACCTGCATACCAGTGTCTCCCTTAGTCATCATCTTCTTTGTAGTCTTTATCGTTTTTTTTCTTGGAGAATGAAACTATATTATATTATTAGGCTTCTTTAAAACACATTACCTTGAGCGGAAAGGACGCTGAATCCATTCCCTTGCATATCCAGCACTCTTAAATCTGTCATGTTTTCAAGTTCTGCCACATCAAAGCCAAGAATTTAGCAAGACATTTTTCACAAGGTTTTATTATAAACACAAGAAAGTTCATCCACGAATGACCACGAACGTTCATTGTTACTGCACTATATTTTTTAAAAATGAGGTTCATAAATATGGGAAGTCAAGTATTTTTGGTTGGTTTGGAATCCCAATAGCTTTCCGATATGTTAAGTTGGTTGAACGCTAGTGTTAAAAATAGAGAAAATCAAGTCATGAATCAAAGACATATCCTACCATTCGGAGGAAACACACCATCGAGTAAATTGAGACCAACATTTAGAGTCCTGAGCGACCTTGCTGCACTTAGAAAAGTGAAAACACTGTTGTTGAGACGATTTCCATTGAAATCCAGAGACGTCAACTTCTCCAGTTTCTGAAAGCTATTATGACCTGAAACAGTAAAGAAAAATTAGAGATAAGCTGACAAATCTAATGGTGGCTTCCTTGTAAAGAGACAAGAATGGTACCATTGATGGGATCAAACAAATCACTGAAACTATTGGATGAAAAGTTAAGGCTTTGGAGTTGAGGGAAGCTATGGAACAAAGACAGATTTAGAGACCGGGTTTGTAACTCATCTTTGTCGGGTATGAGTCCATCAAGGGAGAGGTGAACGACGTGGCCACCAATAGCGTCACTGCACTTTACTCTTTCCCAATGGCCGCAGTCACTGCTAGGATCACCATGACTCCATGATATCAGAATGCTTTCTTCTTCGACGTTAAGAACATTCTTGAGATACGACTTGAGTTGCAACAGACCCATCCGTTCGGTTTCCAGACAACCTGCACATCCTTTCATAAGCATCATTGTGATTGTCATAAATACACCAGTCATTTGCTTCTTCTCCATAACCCACCACCAATTTCTCTGATATGTTCTCATTATTTATTTCCCCCTGTGCTACACAAACTGAATTAGATATTATATAGATCGAGGATTTGTAAGAGGTGGGTCCCAGTATATAACCCACGCCATTCCAAAACCAATGAAGACTTTTAACATCAATAATTTTACACATTTTGTTGGTTCGATAATGTTAATAAACACCAGATTCTTGGCACAGTGAAACGTGTAATCTGGACTATCTAACCCAGGTATTCTCATATCATGGCCAAAATATGGGTCAATGTCTACCTCTAAAAACAGCGTTGACAGACTGTTAGTGGCATCTATTAATTTATTACCACTGGACTTTTATGTTAAAAATTTGATTCAATTGTTTGAGATTTTAGAAAATTAAAAAAACATTTTTATATACTATACATATTTTTATATATTATTATTTCTCTGCATTTTTATTAAAAATAATTTTCTGACAATATTTAATCATTTATCTTTTAATTATTATCACCATTTAATTTATATTTTCAACTCTCCCTACTGTCAGATTCATTTCCAAATTCAAGTTGGATTTTTCTCATATTCACAATAAAGTTATGATACTTATCGAATTGTTTAATCTCGACATAATCGAAGAGCATACACGGTTGGTATAGAGTATAAGGGGAGTCTTAGTTGGAGTTGGATTTATAAAGAGTTTTGTTGATTTTAGGAGTTGAAAGATTTGTTAAATTTGGAAAGAGTTGAAGAGAGTCTCTTATTAAGATTCTCGTGACTATTTTTTCTTGCAATTTTTGTAGTTGTTTCCATATATATTATGTTTCTATTGACTTTTTCTGAAAATAGAAATGAAAATTTCATTTTCAAAGTATTACCTTTTAGTTTAAAATTAAAATAAATTTTTATTTATGTACAGTTTATGTGTTTAAATCTTTGTAGTTATTTGATTAAACATTTGTCCAATGTTGTGTATATGTGTATATATGCATCTATAATTCTTGATTCATATTGATTCTAAATTTCTATTCTTTTGAAATTAATATTGTTATTTTTATCAATTTTTTTAATATGAATGCAAAATACAAATGAACATAGAGAGGAATTGATCATTCAACTACTAATATGAGATTGAATACCATTCAAATATATTTGAGACAATCGGAAAAGATGATCATGTTATCATGAACAATGTAGGACTGTCTATAACGTTGTTTGGAAGCTGAATTAATGATCATGTAAGATATCTTATTGCTTCTCCACAAGTTTTTGGTAATATCTTTAAAAAAAATTCCATTCATATCGTTTTTTTTTTTGTATTCTCCTATTAGATCATTTCTTTTTCCAAACCTTTAGGACGGTTTGTAATATTTGCAGTATTTTCACTGTTTTTAAGTTATAACTCTGGCATACTTTAATCAGATAATTGGGTCAGAGGTATAATTTTGAAATCAAATTAGTTTTTCGACAAGACAATTTCGAGAGTGAGACAATGAAAATATTTAGTCAGTAGTTTAGCCTAAAATACCCTCATGTGCAGAAACGTCAAACATTAATATTTTCTATCTTCTTTTTCATTTAATACAACTACACCATTCGTTTTCTCTCTTTCCACACTAATGGAACACATACATATCAAGAGAATAAGATTTCATGAGATTCTCCGATTATAGTTATCTCTCATGTTCTCATCTAATCCTAGAACTCAAACCCCACTCAAGAGTTTTCATACGCTTTCTCCTTATTTTCTGTTTTTCAAGATTTTCTTACGAGATCTGTTTTCTTTTGATGCATTTCATTTTCTTTCTCCTGAAATACATAATTTAAGAATCTTGTATTTTACATGTCTGAATTACTTATTGTTGATGTTTAGAATAAGGTCATGCATGAAACTAAAAAAACACTGACTTAATCTCTTCGGTGACTCCACCGACACGGAAGACACGAGCAATAATGATGAAGAAGATTTTCTCGGTGGGTTGACTCGCCATCTCAACTAAGCCGGAACTTCCGTAGTATGAATTCAATTATTATACATGTTTTCATGTTACATGTTTTCTTACATGTCTAAAAAATTAATTAGTGAACTACAAGTATATTTACATGTTTTTTCTTTACGTTCCTGCTGTTTAGCATTGCTACTTATTTAATTTTCATGCTACATGTTTTTGTACACCTGTAAAAAATTAATTAATGAACTACGAGTGTATTTATTTTTCATGTTACTTGTGCAAGTGTAACAAATTAATTAATGAACTATGAGTGTATTTATTTTTCATGTTACGTATTTGGTTATACGTCTAACCAATTAATTAGTAAAATACTAATATATGCATGTGTAAGAAATTAATATATACCTTTCATTTAGTATGTAACTAATATATACATAGCAGCATATTTATTTATACACATAAGTTTTAATAAATACTTTTATTGTAATCTATGTTAATAGAACTATAAAATATTATATAAACACATATTATAACCCAAGTTTAATTTGGTAAAACATAAGTGACTTGTATATTAGATGTGAATAAATGAAATCGAATAGACATGCATATTATAAAATACACATACATACTCTAAAGTAGATTTTTATTATGTTATGATTTTTGGATGTCAATATGGTGGTGTGACATGACTTTTTGTTTACAGAATATGGACATTCTGAGTTGTTTATGTGTATATTTGGGATTATATTGATGTTGGATAACAATGCTACAAGCAATTTGAAGAGATAGAAAATAATATGATCTTAGAGAACATTTCTAAAAATAAATTAATCTTGAACTTTGCAGCCATATTCCTCTGGAAGTGGACCGTGCACACTCCTAGGTTAGATTTTGGATAAACCTGATTATGAGAAGATAATTCTTGTTATGAAATTTCAAACTATTCTAAATTTCATATGTAATAATGTATAAATAGAAATATATCAATATAAATATTTCATGTTGCAATGTATATTTACACGTAGCAAATCACATCCAATAATATATGTGTTAAACATCTAATTACATGCAATAAATAAATATACCAATGTAAATGTTTCAATACGTGATCTACATCTACACGTAACAGACCACATGCAATAATACGTGCAACGTTATTTCGTATCACGTTATTTAAAAAAATATGTACGTTAGCCAAATGTATATGGACGATATGAAAAATGACGTCAATCTATTTTGTTAAAATACACAATCCACTTACGAACCTCTACGTCCACACATATTTACTCATTTTCTCCTTTCCATACATTCATTAATTATTTTTACTTCAACCATAAAAATCTGTATTTATTGTTCGATAACAATCAAATCACCAAATTCTCATTAACTCCACTTATGATTCCTCGCCACTCGCAGTCATCTGGCAACCTCACTCACGCCAGTTGACACCTCACTTTATCAAGTATCCTTATACTATTTACCTAAACGATATTTTCTCTCTGCTGAATAACTAATTTAGTTTCCAAATATTGTTTTTCAGCAAATTCACCCTATTTTAATTTCAGAGTGTGTTACTTATATGTTGTTTTTGTGGGTTCAGACTTCAATAATATATATATATGTCTAATAATTAGATTTTTTAAAATATCATTTTTAATACACTATTATGAATGTTATTAATACTAGGTGAGTATCCGTGCATACACGCAAGATTTATTTTAATACATTTTGTTTTGATTTTGCTAGTAAAATATTTTAATATTTTTTTAATAATAGAGTTTTTTTTCTTAAAAACCATATTATATATGATGTAAGTTGCTAATTGTATATATACAATTTTATTGCTATAAATAATTTTTTTTTTTTTTGTTTATGTATCATGTTAGCAAATTCTTTGAACGACCATTTTATTTTATTAATACTATTTAAAGAAAATATCAAAGTGGTTGTTAGAAATTCACATATTTCTAATGAGTATAATAACTTATATATCCTTAATAAAGATAATATTAATAAAAATTAATTATCCTATTCTTTTTTAAATTATCAAAATAATATATGTTGTTGTTGTTGTTGTTGTTGTTGTTGTGTTCTCCTAATCTATGACAATAACCTTGACAATATTAGGGGGATTATTTATTTTATATTAAATCAATTATACATTTTTCTAACAAATATAAATGATTGGTCTGTCATTCATCATCTCTTCAATGCCTTCTCATATCACATTAACAAAACTCAAGAGAACCACCTCAGCATCCATGTTGTTTGTGTCTCTCTTCTTCTTTTCCATGTTTTATATCTCGGACAGAGCAACGTAAACTTAATTGCCGCATCATGCTTGCCTTCATCCTCTTCCTCATGCATCTAATTCCCAAGAAGGTTAATTCATTATGAGAAACATATATTTTGACTATTAAATACACTCTAGTCTAGTGGAAGATACTCTACGAAGCTATCATTCTTCATGCATCATGTCTTCAAGAGATAGAAGTCCATTAATTAACAAAAATTTCTCACAATATTTAATGTACTTCAACAATTAGAGTATGTTCACTATTTGAAGAAGTACAAGCCTAAATAGATGAGAAGTGTTAGGTTATAAAGGGAACACCCCTTCAGCTCACCGAAACTACCGAGATTGCAGATTTGATTAAAGAGTTGTCCTCCTGCAGCACCCATAGCAATGAAAAGATGAGTACGGTCAGAATAAACTCAAAACAAATAACAACTATTCCCAAGAAAGCTCTTAAGCATCAGAAAAGCTACTGAGAAAAATACACTTGCCTTTTGAAACTCGATCATATTAGAATGCTGAAGTGAATATGTTACTGATGATTCTTTCAGTCATGTTCTCAACAATCTGAAGTCAGTGATCAAAATACCAACAATAAAAATCCTAGTCATAATCATCACTTTGATGCCACATTTCCCTAGAAATATAGAGTTCACCAAGAGAGCTTTAGATATCAACTGATAATAAACATTAAAATTGCAGGGTTCCATCTTTCACGAGAAAGTTGCAGTTCTTTCAAAACTAGTTAGACAGTAAATACATTTTCTACTATCTATTCATTTGTTATTAATACCTAAGATAATAACTTTTATTGAACAGAATACAATCAACAAATAATGTAACAAGGGAAACTTAATTAATTGTCAAAAAAGATTTTCGAAGTTACCAAGCACACCTCCATTGAAGAAAGTTTCTCCTTGGCATATGTTTCAACTTGCCGAGCACAGTCCACCTCGTCCTACAATGCTTTAAATCTGCATAATAAAAAGTAAAATTTCTAGAGTAGCCAAAATGTGAACTTTGAAAAGCTGACAAAATTTGTTTTCGAGGGTTCGAGCAAATCTACCAAAACAGCATCTTCACTTTTTGTGTCTACCCCTGGTTGTGGAAGTGACTGAACACTCTGGACATCTGAACCAGTCGGGTGAATCTCTGTTATTTGGAAGATATGCCCAAATGAAAAAGCCTCTTCATTGGAAACAGATTTTTGAGATGGAAACACCTATGACTGTGAAACTTTTGGCCTAGATTGATAATCACCAGAAAATTCTCTCTTGTTAGAAAATTCTTAATTTACAAGTTTCTGCCAAGCCTACAAGTACATTCCATAGCGAAAATTTGATCTTGAATATTGATGTACCAAACAAAGAGAACGGCTTAGAGATAAGAGAAGCACGCACTACAAAAAAATTGGATATTGTTACTATTTTTTTGTCACAATATTTCAATATTTCGTCACAATAAAAATTTTGTGAGCAAACTGATACGAATATTAAAACGTCACAATAAAGTGGTTACAAACCTATTTCGGTTGCAAAAACGTCACAGTATTTTGTGACAATCAAATATGGTAACAATTCGTCACAACTTGTAACACAATTTAAACGTCACGAAAATGACACAATTCATGACGAATACTAGTTACAAATAAGTCACAGATTGTAACGAAAAGATGTTACATATCTGTCACATTTTATTACCATATTTTAGTCACTGATAAATAACAAAATTGCGACGGAAAAATGGTATAAATATGTCACAATTAGTCACCAACAATAGTCACAGATAAGTAACAGTTTATAGCAAAAAAATTGTCACATATCTGTCACATATTATTACTATATTTTACTAACTAATATGTTAAAAAATTGCAACAAAAAAACCGAAAAAAATATGTTACAATTAGTGATTAAATTAAAATCACACAAATAGTCACAATATAGTTTTAGCAGTGACATTTTTTGCTTACAAATTTCGTAACAATTTGTTACAAAATTAATAATGCAATTTTTAATATTTGAGTATCAAACTATTGCCAAATTTTAAAAATTTAAAATAAACTATAATAAATATATAATTAAAAAACTAAAAATCAAAAACAAAAACAAAATGATAATAAAAGAGCGAATGATAATTAAACATCTTTAAGATAAAAACAAATATCCAAATAAAAAAAATCATCCAAATAAATGAAATATACATACATAATAAGTTTTAACAAAATAAAAACTTACTTAAAAAACATTTAAAGATAAATATAAAATAGATACTTGGGGTGAATTGGTGTGAGTTGGTTTTGGTTGTAATCTTGGAAGTTAGACCATTTGACTTCCTAAAGCCTCAAAAATCTTCTCCATTGCTTCAAGTCTTTTCTGGAAATCCAAATTTTCTTCACGGCTCTGTTTCAGCTCTGTTTCCATCTCCTGAAGCTTTTGTGTTAACATTTCTGGTTCTTCAACAGGTACTGCACTTGAAGAAGCACCAACATCTAGTAAAAATTTACTATCCAATGCTCCAAGTCCAAATACATTGTCTTGTTTAGATATTCCCGTAGCAGCCTAAAAATAAAACAACATATTTGAACCGATTGGTTAATATGGTAAACTCTTTTCAATAGCAATGCATAGCATATAGATCCTATAGATACAAAGTAAAAATAAACTTCACTAGTAATGTAAGTACAGAGGGAACTAACGAAAAGAGGGAACTAACGAAAAGAGGGAATTAAGAAAAGTAACACACATACACCAAACCTAACCAATCTAAAAACGCAAATACGAACCTAATTTAACATTTTCCTAACTAAAATAGTATATTAACTATAACTTATACATAATATTAAAAATTTACCTTCACATAAAGTTCTTTTTTTCACGTTGGTCAAGAGTTTCAGCTGTCACATTCTCTTCACCAGCAGCTTCAAGCTGTCCCAAGCGTTCATGCACATGCTTTTCATAAGCTTCTGAAACAAGTCTTGCTTGTTGATCCACATAAGTTCGATCAGGCTTCTGGTGTGTTTTCTTCATCACACCAATAAAAGAAAAATCCTCATTGCTTGCTTCCTGCAAATGAAAAATTACATTAAATTAAAAAAAGCAAAAATTTATAATGATCAAATACTAAAATTAAAAATTATAAATAAAACTAATATACTTATTACCATAATTTCTTGAACTCTAGCAAAAGATCGAGAACCAGCTCGGTGGGAATATGGACCTAACCCATTGCGATCAGACAGTCTTGAAGCACGAGCTTTCTCACTGTTTGCTTTTGCTTTTGGTGTTGCCCAATAAGCTTGCATAATCTTCCAGATAGTTAATGAGATCCAGTCTGGTTTTTCCCCTCCCTTCTTGGCAACACTTACCATTGATTTGAGACGATAAGCAGCAAACTTCTTAAACTCTTTTGCAACTTCCTGACTGATGGCAGGATCCCAGTTAAATATTTTCTGAAAAACAGAATACCAAATAATATCAATAACATTAAAAAAAAAATTTATAAAATAATTTTATCAAATACAACACAAAAGTTACCTTAAAGAGAAAGAACCAGGTTACCTTGTAATGATGAGGCACTTTTTTCCAAGAATACCATGGACCTCGGAAACAACTTTTAATGACCTTTTAATGACCATACAGTCAATACCTTTCTCTTTTATTTACTTGAGACCCTTTCCTATTTGAAGGTTCAGCCACCCCAAACAAAAGAAAAAAGAAAACATCATACAATATAAGAGATAATTACATGACTAAACTTTAAATAATAAAGATATGTATGTGGTGGAGTTGTGGAGTTTAAACATATGTTACCTAATCAAACCGGAATCGACGGCTCTTTGTTTGCTTCTGAACCACCCTGTTGATAGTTGTATGGGTTCCTTTGGCCTATGATCCGAGAGCGTTGTTCATCGCGGCTAAAATTTGCCGAAAACTTGAACATTTAATTAGTTTCAATCAAATAATTAAACAATGCTCCGGTTCCTCAGAATGCAAAGATAAAGTCAACAATTTAATACAAAGTTTTAGATTTTGCTGTTTAAGATGAAATCAAGCTTATACACCTATAAAATAGAAATCTTTGTTAGAAATAAATCAAGAAGAAAAGTAAACGGAAGAATGGGTCAGATCAAGAGAGAGAGAGAGATTAGGATTTTGATCAAATCGAGATATAGGAAAAGATCGAAAGAGGAGAGGAAGTGTAAATTTGAAATATCAAACCCTCGGTTAGAAGACTAAAGATCACCTGAATTGGGGTTTATAGGGATGTAAATTGTGAGAATGTAAACCGAAGATTTTACGTAAATTAATTTTAATGGGAGGGACACATGTCACAATATCCCTAACTGATGTTTCACTCAGACGGAGAAAGTTGAACATCTTTTATATATAAGGATACCATTTAGTTATCTCTTTACTTGAGATTAATCTATTTGCATAGTATTCAATTCTACTTTGTGTTTAGTAAGAATCATGATGTGCATATGATTGTTATATATTTACTTTATACACATATGCGTCCAAAAGACTCTTATTTAATTCTTTTTAAATGTCTATCCCATAACATAACATAACTGAATTTAGTATTTTACAATAATTATAATTTTAACTAATATTAAATATATTTTTTGGTTAGATAACATGAAATAGTAAATAACAATATTTGATTAATTGTATTTCACATTAAGTAAAATTTTATATGTTGAGATAAAAAAATAAAGAATTTTGAGTAATTTATGTGATATTCTACGTGCATGATATGATTCACTGGAATATATAGTAGTGAAGCTGCTATGATGGCATAATGTTTTATAGTAGATTATACTTTATTTTTACAAAAAATATATTTCTACTAAGTTTTTGATAATTTATATTCTCTCTGTTCCAATTTGTAAGTTGTTTTAGATAAAAACACGGAGATTAAGAAAAGTAAATTATGTCTAAAAATTATTTAATTAAGTGATTAAGAGCAGTCGAAAAGCAACAACAAATATATAATGGACACTTTAAAACTCACGGTCAACTTCTCTTCCCTCTAATTAAATAAGTGCCATAATTAACAAATTAGTAAAAGAGTTAAAATTTGGAGCCGAATTTTTTTCATAAACAGTTTGGATCTAAAAAATTCAACATTTGTTATAGAGCCAAAGCAAAATAAAATTTAATTGTTTTTGTCTATATAATCTATTTTATTGAAAAATGATTTACAAACTATTCATGGATTCTAATATTGTTTTGAATTTTCCACCTCTAAATTACAATAATGAATATTTGTTCGATTTGAACGAAATTCCAACGCCAGAAGAAGAAACTCGTGGAAATGGCAATGAAGTTTTTTCTACTGCAATCAATGATTATTGATCATGATCCAGGTCAATCTCTTTTTCATATTTTCAAATAAATTAATCGATTGTTTCTAGTCTTAGTTTTGTAAATAATGTTGGTCATTTTTTTCCATGATAAAAGTGTTATTCATCTTCCAGTAAAATTTACTATATATGAGAGTATATTTTTTTTTTGAAATTGACATTAATAGGACTACGTAACCTTAGTAAGACATGCACGAAAAATGAGTTAGAATCCATATATTTTTTGTTTTTAACTGGAATTTTTTTTTGTGTACAGTGAGGTGCTGTTCATTTTCCAAATACTAGTATTGTTAATTGTTTTTAGGACTTACTATTAACTGATTTACATTGTATTAGTGAGGTACTACTACTATTGTGGGTTAGAATTTATGTATTCTGGTTTTACATGGAGTTTTTTTTTTTTAACATGAATTTCTGTTTATCTTCCGAAAAGCTTTGCTAATAATTCTTTAGATTTTCGTTGACTGATTTATGTAACGATTGTGAGATACTAGTACAAAAATGAATTAGAATTTATATATTTTATTTTTTTCTGGATTATTTTTTTTTAGCTTGAAGTACTGTTTATCTTCCAAATAGTTTTGTTAATTATTTTTAGACTTTAATCAACTTATTTACGTAACATAAGTGAACTACTATTACTAAAGTGAATTCGAATTCGTATCTATTATTATTTTTGGATATTTTTAAAATTATTATGGCTTACGTTTTTTTTTTTTTATAACTATAGCAGAAAATGAAGATCCATCTCAAGATGATATAACTGTACAAGGAACCAGAAGAATTCTATTTAATGAAGAGAGATGAGAGATTTTCAGTGCTTTACTAGAAAGGAGTGTTGATGAAAATCTGAAAAAGATACAACAAGAGAAGTTTCAGATTTATTCAAGGTATCAATGTTTACGGTACAAAGAATTTGGCGTCGAGCCAAAGAAACCTCTAATAATGGAAAGGTTGATGTGTCCCAAAGGAGAACTGGAAATTGTGGTCGAGAAAAGATTTTTTTTTTTTTTTTATGTCAATCGAGCTGCTAGTGTACCACTACACAAGCGGAGAACTTTGCGGATGTTATCAATGGCCTTGGAAATGAGTCTTCGAACATTACATAGGCGTAAGAAGGAAGGAAGTATTCGACGTCATTCAAATCCCGTCAGACCACTTCTAATGGAAGACAATATAAGAGGTAGGCTACAATTTTGCATTTCTATGCTAGATCAAAATATTTTACCTCATGAACCAAAGTTTATTGATATGTACAATATTATACAAAATTGATGAAAAATTGTTTTACATGACAAAGAAGACCGAAAAATATTATCTACTTCCGATTGAAGATGATCCACACTGTACATGTCAGAGTAAAACTTTCATTGGAAAAGTAATGTCTCTAGCTGCAATGGCTCGTCCAAGATTTGATGACGAAGGAAAAGAAGTATTTTCTGGAAAAATTGAAATCTTTCCATTTGTTACTATGGAGCCAGCTAAGAGACGAAGTAAGAATAGGGATGCTGGAACTTTGGAACTAAAAGCATCAACTTCGGTTAAGAGAGAGGATATAAAAGCATGCTTGATCGAAAACGTCTTTCCGGCAATTCATGAAATGTTGCCAAGAGAAGATCAGGAAAGAAACTATATTTATTCAGCAAGATAATGCAAGGATACATGTGGGATGTTGGGATAAAGAATTTCAAGAAGCAGCTACAAAGAATGGTTTTGATATACAGTTGATGTGTCAACCACCAAACTCACCAGATCTAAATATTTTAGATTTTGGATGTTTTAGTGCCATTCAATCACTTCAGCATAAGGCATGTCCCAAAAAAATAGAAGATCTTGTTAATACTGTAAAAGAATCATTTGAAATCTACCCCACAAAAAAAGTGAACTATATATTTTTAACGCATTAATCATGTATGGTGGAAATCATGAAAGCTGGAAGATTAAATAATTACAAGATACCACATTTGAAGAAATATACGCTGGAAAATAATGGTTTTCTTCCTAAAAAATTGAGCTGTGATGCTACGTTGATTGAAGATGTGTTGAACAAACTCAGATAATTCGATCACCTGTTATATGTTTTTTCAGTGTCATTTGTCTCCTTTTATTTCTTTATTTGGAATTTTAGAGTTTTGATTTGATTTTTCTTTGTTGTTAGAGTTCTTTTTTCTCAAATTTATTTTGAATTTTCATCTCAATTCCATCAACTCAAGTTTACTGTCTTTTTACTCATCCCACTATTACACAAACACAATTTTAGTAACTGTTTATAATAATAAATCACCAATAAAAATAACACATCAACCTAAAGTAAAGTAAATCCAGAAAATAGAGGAAGATGATGAAAAACTACAAAACACAGTTATTTTGTCAATAATAGCGCCATAAAATTGACTTAAGCTTTAAAATATGGAGGCAATAAAATCTTCAGCATCTCCACGATAGCTTCGTCCATCTCTTCCTTAGGAAGAAGTTCTTCGTTAAGATCAAAATTTTGAATGATGCTAGGATTCGTCTTCTTAGTTGATGAAATATTTTCTGATTTACTTACTTATTGTTCAATTGCTTCGTTGGGATGGATCTCTTCCTCTTCTTCGTAATATGGTTTGTTTAAATCAAATTTATGAGTAGATGGACTTATCTTGTTCAGTAGAACATCTTTTGATTTTCCTTTTTCTTGTTCCAGTGATCTTCCCGGATGAATCTCCTCATCTTCTTCGTAATATGGTTCATTTAGATCAAATTTGAGAGCAGCAGTAGGATTTGTCTTCTTTATTGGTTGACGACCTTTTGGTTTGTTTTTTTTCTTCCATTTTTGTTTGTACGGAACGTTTATGGCAATGGCGTATAAATTATTTATTGAGTAACGATAAATAATGTTTTGATTACATATTTTGTCGATTGACTTATTAAAATTTTTTGGACTTCTTTAACCAAAAGTTATTAATTCTTGTTGGATTTAAATTAATTACTGTAATAAAGAATCTAAATTGTTGGAGTAAATTTTACATAGATATATGAGAAAGACTAATAAAATGGAACAAAAAAAAGACCTAAAATAACTTACAAATTGGAACAGAGGGAGTATAACATTTGTTAACTTTTTGTAGTTTTACATAGAGATTGATAAAAGTTTGAGAAACCTACTGAAATTTGATAATAGTTTTCAAAATTGTCAACTTTTTTAAAAAAGTCTAGTGGACCTTTAGCATGAAGTTGGGGCAGGTTTTACACTAACTAATGGGAAAGTAACACATGGACCAGGGGCCCACACCGTTGGAGTACCCGTGCAGGATACTTCCTGAGAAATCACTGGTGAGGCAGAAAACAGACCTACCATACATTTGTTGCCGGCCGGTTTAGACACTAAGAGAATAGCCCATGAGCTCTCGGGCTAGGCTATAGGGGACACGATAGGGATATGTCTTTTCCCCTCGCAAGGCATCAACCAATATATAAGAAGTCCTTGGAGGAGAATAGAGGAAGTGAAGAAAATGAAGAGAAAAGGAAAAGAGAAGGAAGCTCGAGAGGTTGGACCACGTAAGTCAACTTAACCCACCTCGTAAGAGAAAAGGGCTGGGCATAAATCCCGGAACCGAAGAACCGAAAAAACTCTGTTTGGTTCGGTTACGGTTCCAGCCATATTACCCGATGGTTCCTGAGATGAAGAACCATGGGTATTGATTTGGTTCCGGTTCCTAACCGGGAACCGAAAGGTAGAACCGAAAAACCGAACATATGGTATGGGTTTTAACAACAAACTTTATTCTTAAATCTTTGTGGTTGTGATTTTCATTTTGATTTCGTTCTTTAACTTTTTTATGGTATGGTTTTGGTTTTCACTTTTCATTTTGGTTTAGGTTTTATATTATTTTATATTTATTTTGGTTTTTTTTCTATTCATTTTGGTTTTTTCTATTCAATTCGGTTTTTTCTATTCAATTCGGTTTTTTCTATTCATTTCGGTTTTTTTTATTCATTTCAGGTTTTAATGCCCGTAACCGATTTAGAACCGATTTTTTCGGATATTTTTCTGTTTATTTTCTAAGGAACCAAACCAAAGCGAAACCGATAAGAACCGAACCGTAACCGAACTGAAACATTGTACAGTAGCGTTTGGGTAATAAATTTTAGGAACCGAATATCCGGAAAAGATAAATTTCTACCCGGAACTGGAACCGTTATCCGAAAGCCCAGCCCTAATCCTAATAGCTTATCTTGTTTAATGAGCTTAGGGATAAAGACTATGAATGATTCCGAACACACATGGCGTTGGCAGGATGACTGCACATTCTCTTTAGAGGATGAAATCGACCCCGCTCAAAAAAGTATTACCGAAGATTCCGGAGGACCAATAGTAGTTGCGATGGAACCCCCGAGACGAGCTGACAGAAAGCTTCCAAACAAATAACAATGAT
>OVBI01002558.1:0-18934 GCA_900406495.1 Sisymbrium altissimum | reverse complement strand
GTTATATTTAAGAAAGAGATGATATGATGAAGAAGTTTGCGTGATTTACCATTCAGTTATTTCGTTTAAATAATTCAACCATGTCATTTGTAACTCAGCCATTTTGTTCAGATAACTCAGCCGTATCATGATTAAATAACTTAGTCAAACCTCAAACATACCCTATAGTTAGAAAATGTAATTTAAGACTTAAAAAATTATAACTTAGACTTATAAAATTATAATTAAGCTCATTATATTAATATCAAATGAATATAAATCAACTGCATGTATATATTTTCTTCAATTTACAACTTGAGACTCTAACTTGATCTTCACATATATGTTGTCTTACAAGTACTTCAAATTTTACCTATAGATATACAATAAACCATGCACAATGTGTTTTCAATTAAATGTGTATACTTTGTTTCAGTTGAGACTCTAAATCATATACTTTAATTTATAAATGTTATACATTAACCTAAACCCTAAATCCTAAGTCAGCCGTGAAATTTCTATAACTCAGCCGTCAAGTGTAATGTATATCGCGACCTTTTGTATTTTGGGCGGGAAAATCAATAATTCAGCTGATTTTCCCGCCCCAGAATATGAAACGTCGCGATATACATTACACTTGATGGCTGACTTATATGAACAAAATTCATAACTCAGCCGTATCGTAATTATATAACTCAGTCATATTGTAAACAAAATCCATAACTCAGCCATAATACAAAAAATCCACACAAAAATTTTATATTGGACAAGTTCTTACATTATGTCGAACCTGAATAACCTTTTATTCTTCTCTCTTGCTCCGTCATTCCGACTAATTTCATTCTCCATAAAATCCATACAAAATCGTAATTGTTCAATTTTTCTGAAGCTTAAAAAAACATGCAACTGTCAAGTGTTAGAGAGGTAAACTGGTGAAGTATCGTGCGGCATTGTTTTCAAAGCTTTATTCCAGAACATGTAGTTCAGCTGCATCTGATAGCTCGACTCCTTCAATCCGTAATCATCGAGTACTATCTTTGAAACTGCGTCTAGTGTTGTTTTCTCATCTATGTGCACAACTCTACACCCTTTACCGTCGGCGTTGAATACATATCTGTTTTTCTTGACCCAGTTACCAGAAACAATAATTACCGGATCCATAAGATGAATGAAAATAATGAAAAGATAGATCGAACAAGGAGGTAGATGATGATCTCTGATGAATGAAAGGTAGATGCAGAAGAACATGAACAAGAGAATTAAGAAAAACCCTAATTCCCATAATGGAAAGACAGAAAGACAAGACCGATTATGACATGGCAAAAGAGCTGATGACATGGAAGATGACATGGAATATCGGTAACTCAGCCGTCAAAACGAACCCGTGAATAGTATTTCAGTAATTAATCTTTCGCTTAAATCAGCCGTAGTAATATTAAGTCAGTCGTATCGTTAAATAACTCATCCTCAAATGAATGGTATTCTAGTAATTAATCTTTCATTAATATACCAGCCGTATTACGGCTGAGTTTATCAAATTTTTGTAACTCAGTCATATCTAACTCCTTAACTCAGCCAGCCGAAAAACATAACTCAGTCAGAAAAAAATAACTCAGCCATATTTCGACAAATCACTCAGCCGTTGTATAAGTCAGCCGTAATTTGTGCTCGTAACTCAGCCATCATAGCATATAACTCAGCCGTTTTATATAATAACCCTGCCGTTATCTCATAACTAAGCCGTTATCTCATATCTCAGCCGGCACTGATGACTGACTTATTATCGTAAGTCAACCGATCTCTCATAAGTCAAAGAGATTTTTATAACTCAGCCGTTTGTTCCGTTATCTCATAAGTCAGCAACGTTTTTTAAGTCAGCCACAACGTAACCATAACTCAGCCACTGTTTAAGCCGGCTGAGTTGATTAATACATGTCAGCGATTTCCTACGTGGCGCAAGTTTTTTTATTACGTGTCTATGGCTTTTTTGTAATTACGTTTTTTGTTACAACGTAACAGAAGGGCACGCTAGGTATTAAAATATATTAAAAGTAATTCAGTAATTTTCAAAAGTTTTATATGGTTCTAGTATTTTCACCTAAATTTCATGGTATTTAAGCCAACTTTCCTAAATATTTATCTTTTCATGAACTTGAAGCATTTCCTTGATTTGATAAGAGTGTATTTGTATAAAAATCATTGCAAGGCTTTATAGCCGCTTCAAGAGGGTTTCTTCCCATATAATGTCTTCATCTATTTTTTTTTTTAACACTGATTTATTATTTTATTGCAAATAATGAGATATTCTATTGACGAATATTACAGTGATTTATTATTTTATTGCAAATTATGAGATATTACATTGACGAATCTTATAACTGGCAATTATACCATCTTATGAAGATCCACACCTGCCAAGTTTACCTGAATCTGCCTTATGAAGATCTATGCCTGCCGATTTCACCTGAACCTGCCTTATCCTGCATTATGAAGATCCACACCTGCCGATTCCATCCGAACCTACTTTATGATCATATCTGACGGTTGTACTTGCACCACGTCGAAGATCTCCTGTAAACTTGTCGCCTTTAACCTTTAATCAAACCACTGGATTAAAGAAGCTTCCACAATGTCTTCATCAAATTTTCAACTGTCTTTCCTTTTCTAAACTATGATTACTGACTTATTGTACTTCACCCAACCGTTCTATATGATTCCAACGTTTCTTATTGTGTGTAGAGCAGTGGCCATATATTGTGTATCGAGATCTAAATGATGAATCATGTCTTTCTTCTTTTCCTACAGGAGGAATCAGTAATCATTTGTACCTTCAATACCTACACCCCACCACCATTTTCCTCGGATCTAAGCGTTGCGGAACAGAAATTACTTTACCAAAATAAAAATTATTTTTTAAATAAAACCAATTAGAATCAATTGTATAAACTCAATTTTCAAAACAAGTAAATAAATATTGTCTAAATATAAATGTTTTACGAGTTCTTAACAAATATGTATAACACAAAAATTATATAACTTCTATATATCATACATAAATATGCAATAAGTATAAAACATTGGGAAAAATATCATTTAAATCATAAACTTTCAAATTTTGGCTATTTAAAATATGAACTTTGACGAAAACCATTTAAAACATGAATTTTCATTGACTATTTTTTTTAAAGCATCAAGTTTCGTTGACCAGGTCAAAATGAGCATGACATTAACTTATGTAATAGAGCTATTAAACGGTGTTACCATCCGCCGTTAATCAAAAGTCATTTAAAACATGAATTTTCAAAATCAAATCATGTAAAACATGAACTTTTAAATTAAAACCATTTAAAGCATGAACTTTAAATATAGGCCACTAAAAGCATGAACTTTGGATGTAGGTATCTTAAGGGTCGATTTTTGTTTATTGTTTTTTTTTATAAGCATTACGTTTTGTTAAAGTAACCAAAATGAATATGACACTACCATATTTAACATAATTATTAACATATATTAAATGAGCGGTTAAACAACATCGTTTCAGTTCCCTTGCCAAAATGATCATAACGTTACCACATTTTAAAAATTCATATAAATTTCAGTATATTAATTTATAAATTTTAGTACATAAATTTCAGTACTCCTCCTAAGCATTGTTTATATGTGAAAACAAAAAAAATTAAAACATAGAAACTGAAAAAAAACAGATATTCATATGGTAAAAATTAACATAAGTGGTCATAAGAAAATTCACTTTTATCTTGAGTTTTTTATGTAAATCAACTTGGAAAAAAAATTAAAAAATGTGTACAAATAAAAATTAACCGCTCCTGATTTTACAAATCAATTTACTGAAATTTATGTGAATTTTTAAAATGTGGTAACGTTATGATCATTTTGGCAAAGGAACCGAAACGATGTTGTTGTTTAACCGCTCATTTAATACATGTTAATAGTTATGTTAAATATGGTAGTTTCATGTTCATTTTTGCTATTTTAACGAAGCTTAATGCTTATAAAACATTGAACAAAAGTACATAATTAAAATAACTACATCCAAAGTTCATGTTTTTAATGGCTTATATTCGAAGTTTATGTTTTAAATGGCATCAATTTGAAAGTTCATGTTTTAAATAGCTTCAATTTGAAAGTTCGTACTTTAAATGACACTTTTTTCAAATTAATATGATGTCGTTTTGTGACTAACGGAAGATGGTAACACCGGTTAACAGCTCCATTACATAAGTTAACGTCATACTCATTTTGGCATGTTCAACGAAACTTGATGCTTTAAAAAAATAGTCAATGAAAGTTCATACTTTAAATGACTTTTGTCAAAGTTCATACTTTAAATGACATTTTCCCCATAAAACTTTCTATTTGTTTCACCATTTTGCCTTTATTCATTGTACACATAAGAAATTAATAATTATATTAAGCTGATAAAACATTCTCTTCCTATATTATCTTTTTGGTAGAAGAACATGGCAAAGGTACAAATTAAAGAATCTACAATGCCTCCAAAAATTAATTTATATTAAATATATTGAAAAATAAATTAAATTATGATTTAAATATACTGATGAATAATAGAGTTTTTTTCATTAATCTATAATTTCTATATATTTATTTTTTAAGTTGTGAAAATACCAGTTTTATGTAAATATCATTAACTAACCTAAAAAATAAAAAACTAAATTTCAATTATTTTTCTAAGACTAATAAAAGTTATTTATAATCAAAGACAAAATAAAATAATTTAAAAACTATAATTATCGAATTTTTTGATTTAAATCCCGCATGTATACTGAATTTAACACATCACCCTACAAATATTGGATACGTCACCAACTCCTACTTTAGTCAATTTTTTCTTTTCCGTTTCATTTTTGCAACTGCTCCCTTCTTTTGTCAACATCAAGATGTAATAGATTTTCATATACACTAGGTTTGTCTTTCATATACCACATTTGTCTTTTATCAAATCTTTGATGTAATAGATTTCGAAAATCAGTAAAAAAATGAGCATGTTTACATTTTCACTATTTAAAATATTTAATATTTAAATATTCTAACATCTTCTTTTCCTAAGGCTTCCCCCATTGTATCCTATTCACCATTGTATCCTATTCGCTAGAGTTTAAAAGTCTAACTTAAATGAAACTGCATAAAATTTATATATATCAAATGTAGTTAGGTTAAAACAACAAAAACATATATCTGAATAATTAACTTTTAAATATATAGATTAAGCTAACAAAATATTTATTTTACATTATATATTTATGGAGAATTTTACAATTAATTAACTTCTAAAAAATCTCTCAGTTTGACTCCAATATTTAAGTCATTCTCAATTCATAATAATGTGATACTAGACAAATAAATTGCTTCGACTGCCAATATTTATAGACCAACTTTTGTCTATTGGTAAAGCATATGAAACTACGTGTGGATTCCAAATTTACAAATATCAAAATAATAAATTGTGAAATAGTTGTGCATAATTTATCTAATAAAATAATGAACAAATAGCTTAATGTCTTGCATCAATCCAGTAATCCTAGATGATTCATGGTCTAATCTATATGTCAATTAAATTGGCACACATGAGTATCCTCGATGAAATTTTTCTTCCACTGGAATTCAAACTTGATAATTAGACCTTAACTAGAAAAATTTTCATCATAACAACCTATAAGTGATTCAAATCATCATAAACATGCTAGCTTTACATTATTGTAAAGTAAACTGTAGAATTAGATAATATAATATATTATTGAGTTGTGTTATATATGAGAATAGAAAAAAATTGTATATACATAGTAGTAACATTAATATAATGTTAACTCAGATAATATAAATTTTCTATAACATATATAAAAATATGTTTATAATATGCTTTGTTTAAGTGTTTTCATAAATTTTTATGAGATTTACGGGTTTTACAAATTGATCTGCTGGATACATATTTTACTACACTTATCTTTAATACTCTCATACATGACAAACTAAAACGTTTTTATCCATCAGAAAATATCTAAGAATTAGATCTAAAAATTAACTAATGATAAAATTATTATGAATCTTGGTTCTCAAATGAGAAAACAAAAACAGAATAATAATAATAAAGTCAGGAGTTGAAAAATAAAAAGAGAAAAATATGAAATTCCAACAAAAATCACATGTTCCATGATTTAAAGTAAAATATATAAAAACTAATAAATATTAAGTTAAATATTAAAGTTATCATAAATTCCTAATCATGGTAATTTAGTCATTTTATATATACATAAGTGTAGTTTTAAAAAAAAAATGAAAGAAATTTTATTTTATCTGAAATTATTTTTCCAATTCACTATTGAATATTAATGATTTGATTAAATTTTATTAACGATAATTATAAAAATATAACATTTTCTCTACTAATGACATTCCCAAATAATACAATTATTGAACATATATTAATTAATAAACAAAAATATAAATAAAATCATATATCTTAAATTATTAAATAAATTGATAAATGGAATTAAATAATATCATATTTCAATTATTTTTATAAATCATAAAATCAAATTTTGGTATACATACACATAAAACAATATAAATTATTTTTGAATACATTTCATTTAACACAATAATAGAAAACATGTAAAAAATTTCCAAAATTAATATTCGTAAATTTATAATTTATAAATGTAAATTATTAACATGAATAAGTTTTAAAATTTTAGAATTTAGATCGAAATATTTTTAACTTGATAAAATGAAAATATTTAAATTGTTAATATATATATATATATATATCAATTATATAATGAGACATATTGAGTTTATTATTTTTATAATTTTGAGTAATTACAGTTTATACTATCAAAATATATATCAAAATAAAAACAATTAGAAGAGGATTTAAAATAATTAATTTATTTATTTTGATTATAAAAAGTTAAAAATATCTTATACAAAATAGTTTCAATAAAAATCCGGATATGTGGAAGGTATCTTGGATAGATTATTAACATATATTCTTCCATAAATAATTTATATGGACTAGAATATTATAAAATATTTTTAAAATTATATATATATATAAATTTATTATTTAAAATTGGATCATTTAAAGTTAGTAATTAACAGGATTGGAATAAGTGCCAATTTGATTATTTATAATGTTGACATGTGTTCAAATATATTTATTTGTTAAAATCTTAAAATTATTAACAAAAAAGAAAAAAAAATTCATAAAAGCAAATTAGAAACAAAAAAGAATTAAATTAGTCAAAAAAGTAATTGATCTTTTTAAAAAAAGTAAAATATAAACAAAAATGATTAAAATAATCAAAAATATAAATTAAAATTTTAAAGTAAATTATAAACCAAAAATATTAAAGTAATCAAACAATTAATTTACCTTTTAAAGAAATTATAAATCCCAAAATATTAGAAACAATCACATCTATATAAAATTATATATTCTCTCATAATCTTTCACCAAACACAATAACACAACCTTAAAAAATATAATGCATATTTTTCTCATTTTTATTAATTTTAAATATTATGTTTGCTATATCTATATAACTGCACCTATATTTGTTTAATATCTTTATATTAATCCATCAATTGTATCTTTATGTTAGTATATCAATTACTTATTGAGAATATAAATATTTTAATTTTTTTTTCTAATTTTTTTTCATAAAATTTATTATTAGATAATTTAATAATATCTAACAAATATTAAATTTATGCTAATAAAGAAAAATATTATTGAATGTTTTGTACATCATTCTTTACTTGAAAAGTTTGGAGTTGAATTATGTGAAGGAAATCTTATTGAAATTTGCAACTTCAATGTGTAAGACTGAAATAAGAATTACAAAGTCTCTGATCATAAAAGATTAATTGTTTTTCTACAGATTATATAAATTTTATTTTCCTATATTAATCCTTAAGAGGAAAGAAATATCTATTTTCCCTTTATAAATATAAAAAACTTTAATAGTAATTTTCTATTTTAAAAAAATCTCAAACCAAAAAGATTAAAAATATTTTTATAAAAGGAATTATAATAACTATTTAAAAAGGATATAATCTAATAAAAATTTAGAAAAACAAATTTTTTATGTAAATATTTTTTTAATTGTAAAATATAGACATCTAAGTTTTTTCGGAGAATTCATTAAAATTTTATTTATTTATAAGTTATATTTTAGTTTTATATGGTATAATAATATTTAAAATCAAACTTAAAACTTTTTTTTCATTTAAAGGTTTTAATTTTCAGAATATTTAGTGTTTTATGGATTTTGTCAGATTTCTTAATTACGGATTATAAAAAATTATTTTTAATAATTTAATATAAATTTTAATATTAATTCACAATCTTTATCCGCCTATTATAATAATAAAATGGAACATTATAATAATAAATTATCCAACCAAAAACTGAACATTATACACTATAGCATAAACACACCAGCTATATGAGGCAAAAATATATATTTAATTTAATAGTTATATTGTTTTACCTGCGAAAACAAAGCAATAATTTTAAATGTTCATATTTAATTCAATTGATAGTTTTAACATTTTATCTATCAATTATAATAAATTTTGGAAGAATTCTATCCTTTTAACAAAAATTTAAAAATTAGAAAAAATTTTATCTACAAAAAGAATTAGTTATGAGAATCCATTTACAGGCGAAGGCCATAAAGGCCTATATGAAATTTTAACAACATCATGGAATCGGCCAATTCTAACTATCAACTGGCCTCCATGATCCCGATCCGGACCTGAACTTAACACCTGTGCAATCCTATACCAAACTCAATCCCGTACTTGAACAATAATAATAACTATTTTAAAAGAATATAATTTAATAAAAATTTAGAAAAACAAATTTTTTATGTAAATATTTTTTTAATTGTAAAATATAGACATCTAAGTTTTTCGGAGAATTCATTAAAATTTTATTTATTTATAAGTTATATTTTAGTTTTATATGGTATAATAATATTTAAAATCAAACTTAAAACTTTTTTTTCATTTAAAGGTTTTAATTTTCAGAATATTTAGTGTTTTATGGATTTTGTCAGATTTCTTAATTACGGATTATAAAAAACTATTTTTAATTTAATATGAATTTTAATATTAATTCACAATCTTTATCCGCCTATTATAATAATAAAATGGAACATTATAATAATAAATTATCCAACCAAAAACTGAACATTATACACTACAGCATAAACACACCAGCTATATGAGGCAAAAATATATATTTAATTTAATAGTTATATTGTTTTACCTGCAAAAACAAAGCAATAATTTTAAATGTTCATATTTGATTCAATTGATAGTTTTAACATTTTATCTATCAATTATAATAAATTTTGGAAGAATTCTATCCTTTTAACAAAAATTTAAAAATTAGAAAAAATTTTATCTACAAACAGAATTAGTTATGAGAATTCATTTACAGGCGAAGACCATAAAGACCTATATGAAATTTTAACAACATCATGGAATCGGCCAATTCTAACTATCAACTGGCCTCCATGATCCCGATCCGGACCTGAATTTAGCACCTGTACAATTCTATACCAAACTCAATCCCGTACTTGAACAATAAAAATAACGGTTTAAACATACATCAACATAATNTAAACCCCCCCCCCCCCCAATTAACTTTGTGGCTTTGACCTGGTTTGAAAGAGACAACCGAACGATGTCGTATTTGAGTAAGATTTTTTAGTAACAATTTCAGACGGCCCACTAAGATAACAAAGGCCCATGTGACGAGATCAATCTTAGCTAGGGTTTAGTCTCTTCCTTTCATTTTTCTTTATCTCTTCCCTCATATAAATTCTTCAGCCGCCTCAAAACCAGAATAGGGCTTCCTCTCCTTCACCTTCCAGGTTCGTCTCTCTCCGACATCGTCACTTTTCGTGTCGTCTTCTTCATATACTCTGATTACGTATAACGCCTTCGATTGCCAAAATTGAGTTTTTATCTTTCTCTTACATTTCTCCAATTGATCTTATGTTTTGTTTTCTTGTTTCTTAGGTTCAGAGATTCGTCAATTGAGAGAAACTCAAGATGAGGTAATTTAAACAAAACCCAATTGATCTCTATTGCTTTTGTTTTTAAGTGTCGGCTTAGTTTCTTGTCTCATGCTTAGATTGAATGGCTTAGAGAGTTGTCTTAATGTTTTAATGGATCATGTAAAGTTGTCTGATTACTGTTTGTACATTTGGTTTTTTGTAGTAAGCTTCAGAGTGAGGTTCTAAGGGAAGGTATCGTGACTGTTAAGAGCAAAGCTGATGAGAAGAAACGTAACTTTGTTGAGACAGTTGAGCTTCAGATTGGTCTGAAGAACTATGACCCACAAAAGGACAAGCGTTTCAGTGGATCTGTCAAGCTCCCACACATTCCTCGCCCCAAAATGAAGGTCTGTATGCTTGGAGATGCTCAGCATGTTGAGGAGGTTAGTAACAATCTTCTCTGATTTTCTGTGGAAATGTTCTTGAAATGTTTGATGCTTTGGTACGGAGATTGATGGAAAGTTTTGTGGTTTGGTATTGATAGGCTGAGAAGATTGGTCTAGACTATATGGATGTTGAGGCTTTGAAGAAGCTTAACAAGAACAAGAAGCTAGTGAAGAAGCTTGCAAAGAAGTACCATGCTTTCTTGGCTTCTGAATCTGTCATTAAGCAGATTCCTCGTCTTCTTGGTCCTGGTCTTAACAAGGCAGGCAAGTTTCTTGGATAACTTTTGAGTCCGTTCTCAAGTCACGTAGCTTAGATGTTTGTGTCGGTCTTCAATGTGATTTCGGATTTCTTGGTCTGAACTTTCTTGATATGACGTTGATGAAACAGGAAAGTTCCCAACACTGGTGAGCCACCAAGAGTCGTTGGAAGCTAAGGTGAATGAGATCAAAGCCACAGTGAAGTTCCAGTTGAAGAAGGTTTTGTGTATGGGTGTTGCTGTTGGTAACCTTTCCATGGAAGAGAAGCAGCTCTTCCAGAATGTCCAGATGAGCGTTAACTTCCTTGTCTCTCTATTGAAGAAGAATTGGCAAAACGTATGATCGTGTCTACTAACTATTAAACCGTCTACAGTTATTTTCTTTCTATAACCTTTCTCTAATCTCCATTTGATTTGCATATATTGCAGGTGAGGTGTTTGTACTTGAAGAGCACCATGGGACCACCACAAAGGATCTTTTGAGCTCTCTGCTCTTTTTATCTTTGAATTTTTGCTTTCTTTGTCTTTGTTTCAAAGATCTTGTGCTTCTTGAAATATGGTTTGGATTGATATTAGCAGAACACAAGTGCTAGTTTGCTTTTCGTTAGACAATATAATATGCAATGAATGTCTGCTTTTTACGACTTCGCTCATGTCTCGTTTTGGTTTTTCCATTACCTTTTTGTTGACTGGTCACAGTAAAAAACGGTTCAGAACTTACAGCAGCGTTGAGTAATTGCCAATTACATCCATTTTTGTCCCAAAAGATACTGTTTTGGCTGAATAATTCTTAGTAGTCGGGTGCAAACGCTTAGTATCTCCTACTGTACTTCCTACCCAAGCCCTTTCTATGAAAATATTCTATGTGGCATGTTTTTTATGATGATCCACATGGCAATCATTTTGATTTTCGGTTGCTATTCTTCGATTACCGGAGACCATTTCAACACTGCGACGAAATAGAGAGCGACTGAACTGTCTTTGATTATGAACTTTATGATTGCAACATTTTCCACATTTGCATCAATTTTTATCGTTTTATGACTAAAAGGGAACATGAACCTTTGTCACATGAGAGGCAGTTGAGAGAAACTTGCCAATATAAAAAATCCTTCCAAAGAGAAGCAGATTCGACAATTTCATTATCTGGAATCTCCCACCGTTGAAGCTCCATCCCTCTCACCAAGATGCTTAAATATATTTGGACAAGATGGTTTGTTTTGATTTTGAACGATCAAAGTCCACAAAAGTTTCTTTGATTGTTCTTAGGTATCCCTTAGCCCCACATGAGAACTCGCTTTGATTGCTGGCCCACATGGTAAGTAGCGGCGGTGTAGCTGTTGAAAATTGACTCTAGCTAGAAATAAACCGCATGAAAACATATCCAAATCTTTCTGAATCGCCCTATACCATATCAAGTATCAACCATTTTCCTATTTGATTCCTTGTTACCAAATTCACCCTAAATTACTTGGTTACTTGATGCAGCAAATGTATTCCTATTCTTAAAGTGTGTTTGTGCCAAAATACGACATTTGGCTAGCTAGATGATCGGATGACAATTAGTTGGTTAATTACAAGACATTAGTAAGAGAAGAGAGAATGTGGTAAATAGGGCAAGTTTCGTCGATTTGCGTCGACATAAATTAATAATAGTTTGAAGAGAAACAAATAAGTTATTTGAAAATTCAAAATTATCACCCTAGTGCTATGCGTTGAATACGGCCAATTGCATGAGTCAAGGGACGCTAGTTCGTAAGATTGTAATGCCAACTTCCCACTTTGACCCTTGATCTCACTCATCCATCAACAAAAGCGCATTACGCAACTTTACTGTATTCATTATAATAACATTTACGCAACAAGGCCATGTGTTTTTTTAATTGTCAGAAAAACATTCTATCAAGTCAAGATCCCATCCCAAACGTTTTGTTATGGTTCATTTGTGGTTAATAACCTACTGAATGATGATACAAATAAACAGAGAACTTTTAGTTTTAGTTTTAGTGTCACTATAGAATTAAATTACAAATATTACGATTTGGAGAAAAACAATTTATCAGAAAAAACCAAAACAAAATAGTGTCACTATAGAATTAAGTTACCAATATTACGATTTGGAGAAAAACAATTTATCAGAAAAAGTCAAAAACATTTACTAGAATTCGCCACAAGTATGATAATAAAAAATGGAAATTTTTTTGCTTCGAGCTAAGAATACATTTATCTGAGTATGCAAGACATGTGTTAAAACTTAAAAATGCATCTACATCTAAACACATCAACATTGATATAATTTTATACTTAATTTTAAAACGTCTCATACAATTCAAATGTTTAAATTTAATGTATTAGGATCTTTGATATGTCTTTATAAATATATATTTTTCAGGACAACAATAATTTTCACATAACATCTTAAGAGGTACTCTATAAATAAATTATCTAACCAATGTTATGACTTAATTTGAAATTAGTATAACAATTTAGACATTAAAAAGACAAAATTAACATAAAAAAAGATATATATATATGTCAAATATCATAAAATACTACTGAACTTGATTCAGTCAAGCAATTTAAACATTTTAAAGTTAAATTTTATATTATCGGATTTAACATAAAACTTATCCTGGGAAAAAAAAACTAATATATATTTATTCGAATATGTTTCATAGCCATTAGCAAGAGCGTAAAAATAAAAGCAACCAAAGTACTGTGGTTGATTTAACTTTCATTTAATTCACTTTGTAATTAAAACAAATAATTAAGTTTCGAAATAATTGAAAAACAAAACAAAAATTATTAGAGAAAAAAAAAAAAGAATAATAGAGCCGACGAAGGTGGCAAAGAAGTTGGGCCGTCACGGCCTTCCAAAAGCCAACTCTACTTCCCCTTTCTATATAATCCTTCTCCTCTCCCACCAACCCTCTCGTAGTCTCCGCCTCCCCCCCCCCGATCCTTCCTTACTCTCTCTCTCTGTAAGTCTCAGATTCTCTTATGTTGTTTGTCTGATTGTTATTTCAGTGTCTTTAATGTTTTGATCTGATAAGCTATCTCTCTTTGTATTACAAAACATAACTTGTGTCTTGTTTTTATTTGAGTTCGTTGTGGGGACAAAAAAAAAAAACTAAATATCTTTCGATTTGATTCGACTTTACCTGATGAAAGTGACTTCCTTTTTTTATGTCATATTGTTATTAATCACAACAACAAATTTAAAGTCAAAAGAAAATATTGAAGCGATTGATTTAACTTTTATGTTATTTGTTGGAAGTTTATTTGATCTTTGCTGTTTGTAAAGCTTAAATCTTGGTTGAAAGTAATTTAGAGATGAGTAGTAAGCATGTTTAGTGATTTATTGGAGCATCGAGTGAAGAGCTATTATAAGCTTTTAAGCTTGCATCTTCTCATTACGCTCCATAGAGTAAATAGTTTATACATCAGTTTTGCTATTGGAACAGATTCTCTTTTATGTTCTAGTTTCGAGATGCTATTTGTGATGCACATTGTTAGTTTTGGTTCTTATTGAAAGTGAGTTTCTTTCTTCTTTGTTGGAATCAAGAATTGCTTAAAAGTTAGGATTTTTACAATTAAACGATTCCTTTAAGAAACATGTTTAGTGATTCATTAGTCTTTTGTTCTTTTGGAGCATCGAGTGAAGAGCTATTTAAGCTTTCAAGCTTGCATCTTCTCATTACGCTCCATATAGTAAGAATTATCTCATCAGTTTTGCTATTGGAACAGATTCTCTTTTTGTTCTAGTTTCCAGTTGCTACTTGTGATGCACATTGTCTGTTTTCAGTCTTATGTATTTGGAACAATTTGATTTTGTTATTTATAATGAGGTTCAAGAAGCTAAGCCTGTCACACTTATGATTACATCAATGTGTGAACTGTGAAATGCAATAATGTGTCACTCTAGTCTCATAAGCTTTTCATTGTCGTTGTAGAGATTAGGCATATTCATGTGTTGAGTGGTATTTTGTGAAACTTGTTCTCCTGTGTGTTAAGATGATTAATAAGATAGACTTTTGCAGACGCAGGTGAATTATCAAAATGGCGACCGTTCGACTCTCTTCCTCTAGCATGACCACTAAGGCGGTTCTTAGAAGCCAGCCCACAAACAAGCTCATCTCTAGCAAGAGCAACCAAGTCTCCGTTGGATCAGTTAATAAAGTCTCGAGAACCTTTGGCTTGAAATGCTCAGCTAATTCTGGTGCCACCATGTCAGCTGTATACAAGGTCAAGCTCATAGGACCAGAAGGCCAAGAAAACGAGTTCGAGGTCCAAGACGACCAGTACATATTGGATGCAGCTGAAGAAGCTGGAGTTGACTTGCCTTACTCCTGCCGAGCTGGTGCGTGTTCAACTTGCGCTGGTAAGATTGAGAAAGGTGAAGTTGACCAGTCTGATGGTTCGTTTCTTGAAGATGATCACTTGGAGAAAGGTTATGTTTTGACTTGTGTGGCTTACCCGCAGTCAGACTGTGTGATCCATACCCACAAGGAAACTGAACTCTTCTAAGTCCACGGTCTTAATTTGGTAATGATGCAAATTGTTATTTTGAGTTATTATTATCAGTCGACGAATTTGTGTGTTTTTAAGGGTATGCTTTTGTATGAAAACGTCTCAGGATATGCCTTTTAGTGTTGATCAACCGTCACCGGGTTGCAACTGGTTAATAAAATGGTTTAAATGTCAACCAATCAAGCTTTCTGTTGGTTTTTTCTGCGTTCTCACTCCCTTTAGTATTCATCTCAGACTGTGAACTAAACCATAATCGATATGGTTTGATTTTTAGTAGAACTTTTCAACTTGCATTGTACCAAAGATGCTTCAACTATTCAGTGACCATATAACTCATGTTTAAGACAGAAATTTATATTTATACCTAGAAAAGTCGAAATTAGATAGTTAACTCGAATATGTCAAGAGTTTAAAACAATGAGAATTTTGCGTACCAAGACATGAATTTAAGCTAGTGGATGTAGCTGCGAGCCTGGGACGCTAGCTTCTCGTGCACTCGACACTTTATGCACATAACACTAGTGAGAAGGGAAGCTGCGGAGAAGCAAAAGGAAAGAAGAGAAACGGAAAAAGGAAACATAAGAAGGGAAGTGTTAACTACCACGAGTATATATATGATCTTTCTGTCACCGGTTTGGCAGCTGCTTCAAGGATTAGTTTTGACGAATTAAGTGATGACAGTGATATTAAAGATTCCTCAAATACAGCTTAAGAACCTGAACTAGTATTTTTAGTGGAAAAAAAAATGAAAAAAGAGGATTGGGTTAAGCAGTGTCTTCACATGAGTGCTTGATCTGGGTCCCAAATGGGGACAAGAGATCCTTTGTATCCAATCACAGACTTGAATGATCGCTTATCAGCTACGAGATCTCGGAGGGATAAGAACCATTCATGTGGCTCAAGTTAATTGCAAGGGTCAAAGCTATAGTGCCATCCAAAAGATTAACTGCTTTGAAAGAACAAAAGAAAAATAAGAAACCAGTTTCAAACTAGCGCAGAAGAGAAAATAATTTGTGTTTTAGAAATAAAAAGAATCACCATGGAAGAAGTACCACTTCATAAGCATCCTTTGATACCTTTTACCCGCTTTGTTTTTGGTCGGTGTGAAGGGTGCTGCTCTGATGATCAAGCTGCCAGTTACATGTACGGTGGCTACAGATGCAATGAGTCGAGGTGTGAGGCTGTGTTCCATAAAGAGTGCGCTGAAGCCTTACCAAAAATCATCCATTCTTACCATCCCCATCATCCTCTCAAGCTTATCCGAAACGAGTACGTGAATTACTCTCGTTTCTGTAATTTATGTCTAGCTTCGTTTAAAGGTGGTTATTGCTGTACAATATGTGATTTCGAGATAGATTTGAAGTGTGTGAGGAGACCACCCCCATCTGTTCTTCCTGAATATTCCAGTCTACATGAGCATCCACTCACACACTCACATGGAGAGAGCAATCTCATACTATGGAAACCGTGCAGAGCTTGTCGCTCTCCAATTTTCAGTTGGGGATATGGATATAGATGTCATCAATGCGAGTTGGTCTTCCATGTGAATTGTGTTGATGTTGCTTCTCCAGAAGCATACCATGCTTCCCACCCCGAACACCCACTTAAGTCACTTAAAAGTGAAGCACCTGATTATGCCGACAAGAATTGCCTTCTTTGCACGACTGAGTTTGATCACCTTCACCACTGCCATGTTTGTAATTTTAGCATATGCAAAGAGTGTATGAGAAATCCTCCACCACTAGGTGTCTTAAGCTCCACGACACATGATCACCAACTTCACCTTGTTCCTAGACGCATCAGTTTCACTTGCAATGCTTGTGGGACGCTTGGTGACCGAAGTCCTTATTTCTGTCTTCAGTGTAATTACATGATTCATCGGCAGTGTATTGATCTACCACGCATCATAAACATCAACCGCCACAATCACCGTATATCGTACACTCGTCGTCTTGGACATGGAAACTGGACATGTGGAGTTTGTCGTGAAAAAGTGGATGGGTTCTACGGGGGTTACTGTTGTTACAAATGTCCTACTTATGTTGTTCATTCAAGATGCGCAACGAGAAATGATGTGTGGGACATGGTCGAACTAGAAGGGACACCCGAAGAGCCAGAGGAATCTCCACCATTCGAGGTGATTGATGACAATACGATTAAACACTTTAGCCATGATCATAACTTACAAATCAGTAAGGATGGGATGATTCTACCTGAAAGTAAACTTTGTGTAGCATGCGTCTTCCAGATTTGTTCAGAACCATTCTACAGTTGCCAGCATTGTGATTATATACTCCATGAAATATGTGCTAACCTTCCTCGGAAGAAACGGAATGTGTGCCACAACCAACCATTCACACTATGCACAGAGCCTGATAGCAAAACTTTTTCTTGTATGGATGATGCTTGTGGTCAACAGTTCACCGGTTTCAGGTATGAATCTGATAACCGGAGGATGCTAGATGTACGGTGCGGATCAGTTTCAGAACCATTGGTGCACGAAAGCCATCCACATCCTTTATACTATTCTACAGATCACTCCAAGAGCTGTAGTGAATGTGGCAAAGAGAGGAGCATTATGTTTAGTTGTGATGAATGTGATTATAGTTTGGACTTTAAGTGTGCTCTTTTACCAAAAAGGGTAATGAAGCATAGACATGACGACCATCCTCTCTTCTTGTCATATGGTAATATGAATGTGATTGAAAAGTATTGGTGTGAAGCATGTGAAGCAAAGGTGGATCCAAAAAGATGGTTATATACATGCAATGATTGCGGGATCGTGTTGCATATTTCCTGCGTTGTGGGAGACTTCTCCCACATCATGCCAGATACAATAACTTCATATGGTAAAGTGGTAGCCGACACTTCTATTTGTAGACCAATTTGCTGTGTGTGTAAGTCTCGAAGCAACTTGTCTTCTATTCTCCATATTTCCGGGACTATAGTCAAGGAATACTTTTGTTCAAACAAATGCCTATATTCTCCTCGAACATCTGCTTGGTATGCAAGGCTTATGAGAAACTTTAGAGAAAAAAATGAGTTGTGACGGAAGCAACTTTGTGTCATCACTGGTGTCCCTGAGCAAACCGTGAGACATGAGAAGTTATTTTTGTTTCCATTGTAGATTATTTTCTGTTGCGTTATTTCTCTGATACTTGTCTCTGTGTTTCTCAAGTTTGGTCTGATAGTTTGTTTGCAGATGAAATCTACTTGTGTTGTTTTTCTTATTATTCAATTCTNTTTGGGGGAAAAAAAAAAAAAAAAAAAAATCTCCTCTACCTATCTTTCAATTCAATTTTTTTTCTCTATTTTTTATTATATGAGAGTGTCTGATTTTCAATCATATTGCGGTGGAGAGATGCTAATTCAAACTTATTAATTGCAATTTTCTGCTTAGATAAATTTTGTTATATGTTGATGTTGTCGATCGATGTTGTTTTATAATTAATCATGGTTTATATAACGATCTAAAGCTGTTTTAGGTCTTTGAGGCAGAAAATTCCTTTGTGATTTTAGAATCCTATCCATGAGAAGTGAACATGTCTAGTGATCTATTTTCAAGTTAAATATAGTCATTATTGTTGTATGTTTTTTGACTATCGAGTGTGTGAATAAGAACGCTCTTTTATTCTTTCTCTGTTTCGCTCGACTCTCAATCTCTCAACTC
>OVBI01002557.1:0-18960 GCA_900406495.1 Sisymbrium altissimum | reverse complement strand
ATCGGTGGTTTTGATTAGCTGTTTGCGTAACTCATCAAGTTCGCTTTCTCCCACTACCCGCTGCACACCATCATCATGTGCTCGAAGAGCCTCTTCTCGTTCTCGTAAGATAGCGAGTTCTTCGTCTGTCAGGTCATCTTCACGATCCGAGAGATCCACCACATTCTCAGGTCGAGTATCATTGTTTTGACCTTCAGAATTAGGGTTTCCCTCAGCGCGTGTTTCATTGTTAATGGTTGACGTTTCCGAGGGGCGATGCAAGAGAGTTGCAGAAGTAGGGTTGATCCTACGAGAAGATGGCGTTCGGAAAGAACTTCATCGTGGATCACGCCTTGAAGCTCCTGATCCTCCTGGAGTAACAAAATCGAGGCGCTTTCTCAAAAGAGAAGCCTTGTATTCCTTTTCCTTCCTGAGATCTTCAATCTATTGAGTCAGGGTTTCCGAAAGCTTTTCGTGTTCCTGATTCTTCTTCTCCAGAGCCAGCACAGAGGATCGAAGCTGAGCAATAGTGGTTGCGTCTGTTACATCTCCCTCTGGATGCTGAGTAAATGCAAGGGGTTCGTCTCCAGCCATGGTTTCGAGGTTTCGACCTAGGGTTTTCGCTTTCAAGAGTAAAGATTTCTCGTGTCCCCTCCTACTAACGCAAAATTGTGGGAACCGGAATTCACCTCAATGTATTTTCGTGAAGTTAATGTGAGGATCCGAGAATCTTGCGAGATAACGCAGAAAATAGGGAGAAAGATCAAAAATAAAGGAAACTAGGTCAAAAAGAGAACGAACTTTTATTGCTATAACGTATTGAATCGTTTTCGAATGTGTTCGAATGTGTTACAAGATGTAGGGATCAATCCCTATTTATACTAAGACATCCTAAGCCCTAAACTCCCTAAGTTTCGATGTGGGACAAAGGTTATTTCCTTTTTCCAATGATTTTTCCATAAATCTTCGAGGAAGCTTCTAGAAGCTTCCATAAGTCGGTTTCAGCCTTTGTCGCTCCATCCTTCCAGCTCGGCCCAAGTCCATTCCTCGTCTAATGGTTTTCTTTGGTTAGTTGGATAGACGAAACATCGCGATGTTTCGAGAAACTTACGAAAGCATCGGTCTGTTTTACGAAAGGCCATAAAGACGAAGAAAGAAGCAAAACGAGACGAAACGAAAAGCATCAGCCAGCTGGGTAAGTGTTTCCTACTGAGCTGGAAAGCATTCAGCATGCTGACCGTCCAGCTCGGTAGCCTGGGTGCAGGTTATGCTTGACTGGCTTGCTCATAGATGCCTGATGTCGTCCAGCTCGGTAGCCTGGGTGCAGGTTATGCTTGACTGGCTTGCTCATAGATGCATGATGTCGTCCAGCTCGGTATACATGATGAGAGGAGATCTTCCGATAAGTCGTGGGATTTGTCCAGCTTGATATGATGAAGTGTGTCGGTCAGCTCGGTAGCTAGGAGGGTAGTTTTTACCGAGCTGACTAGCATATACCGTCTAACTCGGTAGGAATGGTGAAGGAAACATGTATTTTGCTGCTCCAAGCTTCCATACCAAGCTAGACAGCAATGCCCAACTTGTGGACCCCATAACATTCTCGTATGAACTCTGTTTCTTCTTCCATGACCTTTATTATTGAGTTAAGAACATTTTCCAAGTGGTTTCATGTTCAAAAGCCTTATGATTTTGAAGATACACCTAGATCATTGAACATATGTCCTTTTCAGCTCGGTTTCTAAGTGGGGACGGATTTTACTGAGCTGGATGCGTTATGCTGTCAAGCTCGGTACCAAATTGGGCAGGTGATACCGAGCTGGATGCATCATGACAGCCAGCTCAGTAGTTTTGTACCAAGCTGACTGCTATGTGCTGTCCAGATCAACGTTCTCTGGCAAGTGCTGGGCAAAACGTGCATTCAGGTCGTGTGTGTCAGTCAGCTCGTTAGGATGCACTGCCAAAACACCGAGCTGGCTGTCCTGAAAGCCTGAAAGCAGGTTTTGATACCGAGCTGGCTGTCTTATTTCGTCGAGCCGATCATCCCTTGTTCATCGATTTGCGAGTTCAACGATTCCTCGGAAAAACTCTCGAAAGACAGTTTTTCTTACTTTCTTTGCAGAGTTATCGACAGAATGGTTAAAAATGAACTTTCTCCGAACTCATATCTAAATATGGAAATTCCTTTTCGATATTTAAATATTTTAATCGTTAATTCCGGAAGTGTGGGTTTTGACCCCAACACCATGAAAGAACTAAACACACTGAGGTTGATTGTCACAAGGTGAGAGAGAAGATTGAAGAAGAAGTCATATTGCCATGTTACACCAAGAGTGAAGACCAACTAGCAGACATCTTAATTAAATCCACCAGCCTTAAGGTTTGCTCCCACATTCACAGCAAACTCGGACTGGTGGACCTTCCACACGCCTAATCAAGGCTCTTCTAACCCTTGAACAATACACTCTTTTTCCCTTGACATAGTTTTGTCCCAATTGATTTTCAATGGCAAGGTTTTTAATAAGGTATTGCTTCAAGGGGTTTCAAGCTTAGCCTTATCATGCTAAGCTTGAGAGGGATTATTAACCAAAGGAAGAGCAAATTAGGGCGTATGCAGCAAAGGCAGCTTGACTTGTGCACCAAGGCATCAATCCGTGTGATACACGCCATGAATGTAATCGCTGAAGAAAGTTGGCAAGAGATGGTTTTAACACACGTGAGGTTTCTCCTTTGACAGCAAAGGAAAGTGGTTAAGTCCTCTCAAGTGGGAAAGATCACGTGTGGCTTATGATCGTTAGAGAGAGCAATAGTCACGGGTGTAGAACTGCGAGCAGCTGTCACTATCTCCATATGGATCTGCGTTCAAGTCACTTTCACTTCCTTTTGTTGTAGCATCCTATTTGTAGCTTCCTGTCTGTCTATTTAAAGACACAAAACAATGTATGCAAATTAACCTTTCTAAGCAATATACTTCAGTGTTCTTAATTCTTTAGTTCTCATGAATTCTTTTGCGTGTTCTTCATCTACTCTCTATCAAATCTCTTAGTTTACTCCCGTAATTCTTACACTAAAGTCGTCCGGAGCGGGAAACCGAGAAGAGGATACCGCAACCCTGATTGCGCAACTTCGATCCTCTCTCAAAAGATTTACTAAGAAGAACAAGGAGCAAACAAAGCTCAACGATTCTTTGAATCAACAGATGGAAAACCTCCGCAAGGAAGCTGAGTCCAGAGCCAATCCCCTTCGAGGAGGCGTCTCGAATTCGCAACCCCGGTGGGTCACGGGTAATTGAAGCGTGATCCACGTCGCATCACTGAAAAAATTCTGTCAACGCGTAGGATCACCCTACGAGTCCAGCCCCGATCCAACGATCTGGGAACACAACTGCAACAAGCATCCTTACTGATGCACCACACACTGAGGAAAATCCTACTCCGGATGATCAACTTAATGGTGATCAGCCTGAGGGTGAAGAGAACCTCTCAGATCATGGGAATGGTCTGACGGAAGAAGAACTTGCTATCTTGCAAGAGCAAATCGAGTAAGCTACTAGGAAAAGCGAGATCAATGAATTGCGTAAAAGGCTTGACCAAGCAGCCGATGAGATGAGGGTTGTCAAGTCTCAAGCCCATCGTGCAACAAGCGCTGCACCTGAGATTGACCGTCCTCAAAGAATCTCAAACACGCCATTCACGGATCGCATCACCAAATCCGACCATATGATGGTAATACTGATCCAAAGGCCCACTTAACATCCTTTTGGATAGCCATGGGACGTGCAAGATTTTAAAAGGACGAAAAGGACGCAGGATACTGCCTCTTATTTGTCCAAAACCTCAAAGGCGATGCCTTAGAGTTGTTCTCGAAACTCGAGAGGAACTCCATCGACAGCTTCTCACAGCTCTCAAAGGCTTTCCTCAAGCAGTATTCGATGTTCATAAATCAGCAGACCTCGGATGCTGACCTTTGGATGATCACTCAAGGCCATAACGAATGTCTTAAGAACTTCACTGAGCAATTCAAAGCTGTAGTCTCGAAAATCGATGGAGTCAGTGACAGAGCTGCACTCGATGCACTTAAGAGATCGTTGTGGTATGACATGCGTTTCAGAGAGGAAATGACGCTCAATACGCCACCAACTATCCAAGATGCTCTCCATCGAGCTTCAGGCTTCATCAAGCTCGAGGAGGAATATCCGAGCGAACGAACGTAAGCTCCGATCTAATCACTCGAGCAAGAACATACGCTTAGCTCCCAGCACTTCGACGGGAAAGAAGTATATAAACTTGGAAACAAAAGGAGACGCTACCAAGTAGGGACAGGGCCGTCCGCGGTGGATCACCCAGACCTCAATCAGGAGCTGGACGAGGAAAAAACTCAAACACCTGGACTCGCAACAGCTCCACCTACGAAGAAAACGCCTACTGTGACCATCATAAGGCACACGGCCTAATGCAAACCCCGTAACGGAGGTTTTCTTGTGGATGATGGAGACTATCACCAGTCGTATGGCTCCTGCGGGTTAGTCTATAGAAATGGTAGATGAAAACGTGAAATGGTCAATGAGATGAGTCGGCTGGCCGTACGGTACTCTCCGGTTGATCAGATGACGGATGGTACGAGCAAAGGGTGGGAGTGTTGGTCGCCACACGATCTGATGAAGAAGACCGTGATAAGACAATGAGAAATCCCGGATTTCTCTAAGGCACGAAGTTCTTTAAGAGTTTTCTTATAGAAGAAAGTTTGAGTTTTTATTATCAAAAGGTGTGAAAATTACAATACTGCAGTGGAACTTATATATTGTCTGTCAGCTGTGCCCTTCGTGGCGTCTTTGAAATAGATTACAAAAATATCGTAAGTATGAAAATATGGTGAACATTTTGCCTTACTCTACAAAATGAAATAAAACATGGCTAACACTTGCTTTAGAAAATAAATCAAGAAGAAATGATGCGAAATGTTAGTCAATCAAATATTTCAAATGGAGAAATTACCTGATTTACCATGATGTGATGGTCGGATGGAAATGGAATGAATCTGGTCGGAATTGTGGGCTAAGGCTGGTGCGTGTGTGATAAAAAATAAGGAAAGTGTGTGTGCATCCTTTGGTCGGTCCAAATCATGTGAATGATTTGGTCGGTTGAATATTATGGCCTCGTTGATGTTTTGCTCGGTAGAAAACTAATTTGGCCCAGTAGAAATTAAGTTTGGGTCGAGGGAAATTGGTTTAGGCCCGGTGGTTGTGCATCTCGGAGAAGTTGTGGACCGATGGTGGGTTGGCTCAGTAGTTGGCCCGATGTTTGACTCGTGTGGCTCGTTCTTTTCTGCTCCCGTGACTCGATCAGAAATTGGCCCGTTGCTTGGCCTAGTTGGTGTTCTCAGCTTTTTAGGGCTTTAAAGTCAAATACCCACAGCTACTCGTTGTAGTGTAGCCAAGGCTTTTATCAAAACCGAAAGGGAGAGGTTTTTCATCCCATCAAGCTAAGAACCTAACAAAAGCTGCTATAATAAAAAGGGATTTAGGATCCTTTGGATAAGAAACAAGTTTTTGCAAACAATCGAATGCCTAAGAGTAAAAGAAGGTAAAGACACTCAAAGAGTGAAAACAGAGCTAAAATACGGTACTCCGACTAAGATGTAAATTAAATAATTTTTCTTGCTAGGAACTTAGTTCTAGAAGTAGGATATCGTGGAGAGTTAGGTAAAGGAACAAACTTTTGTGGTTTACACACTCTTAGGAGGGTTCATCTCTTGTCTAGGGGTGGTTAGTAGACCAGTCCACTCTCGTGGTACGGGTCCCTATGTTGAGTCTCAACCTAAACCTGGCTCTCGTCAGTGGCTCAAGATCTCCACATGCATTAGACTCAGCCCCCTTTCATCGCTAAAATCACCTCTTGAACAGCTAATCTCTTAGGTCAAGATAAGAGATTCTTTTGCTAAGTAAATCTGGTCATACACTAACATGGTGTTTACTTAGGATGACCTTAGATCAATCTCCGAGTAGCGAAGATAGATGTGGGAACGAGATTTCACATAATGTATTTTTGGAATGTGAATTTAATAATTCGGTCCCAAAAGTTCTGGAATGAGAAACCTCTTGAAAGATTTTGGAAAATTTCCGCAAAAGTGAAGAATAAGAAAAAAGAAAAGATGAGAATACGATTTTATTGCTAAATCTCAAATGAATAGTGTATTATGAATGTATTGAATGTGTTACAACAGGTAGACATCGATCTTTATTTATACTAAGACATCCTAAGTCCTAAAAAGCCTAAATTTTGATGTGGGACAATGATCTTTTCCTTTTTCCGACGATTTTTCCATAAATTTTTCGGGAAAATTTGTAAAACCTTCCATAAGTCGGTTTCAGCCTTTGTCGGTCCATCCTTTCAGCTCGGCCCAATTCTATCCCTCATCCTTTGGTTCAGTGGTTCTCTCCGGTTTGTTTAAAGTTAACCTTTCTGTTGTCTTCTATAGACGAAACATTGCGATGTTTTGAGAAACTTACGAAAACATCGGTATGTTTACAAAACGACCCTGAAGAAGAAGAACAAAGAAAAATGAGATGAAACGAAAGGTGTCAGCCAGCTCGGTCAGACTTGGTGACATAATATACCGAGCTGGCTGCTTCCAGGTCCATGATGTCGTCCAGCTCGGTATACAGGATGAGAGGAGATCTTCCGATAAGTCGTGGGATGCGTCCAGCTCGGTATTCTGAAGGCTGTCGGCCATTTGGGTATCCAGGAGGGTGGATTTTACCGAGCTTACTGACATATGTCGTCCAGCTCGGTAGCCTGGGTGAAGGAAACACCTAGCTGGCTGATCCATTCTTCCCGTACCGAGCTGGACTGCAATGACCAACTTGTGGATGGAATAACTTTGTCGTATAAATTCCGTTTGGTCTGATTCTTCTTCTAGGAGCTTCATTATTGAGTTGAGAACATTTTAAAAGTGGTTTCATATTCAAAAGCGTTGTGTTTTGGAAGATACACCTCGATCATTGAACACATGTCCTTTTCAGTTCGGAACTCTCGAAAAATATCATCCAGCTCGGTTTCCAGGAAGAGAAGGATTGTACCGAGCTGAATGCATCATGCTGTCCAGCTTGGTATCAAATAGGGAGGATGATACCGAGCAGGATTAATCATGACAGCCAGCTCGGTATACTGGTACCGAGCTGACTGCTCCGTCCTGTCCAGATTGACGTTCTGTGGTAGATGCTTGGCAAGACATGCAACCAGCTCAGTGTGTCAGTCAGCTCGGTATGATTAGCTGCCCAAAATAGCGAGCTGCCTGTCATCCAAGCTTGGTTGATTGCCTTTTACTCGAAAAATCGTAACTTTTGTCGGTTTATCGGAGGAATCGTCCAAAGGAGGAAGTGATCAGCCAAACTTGATGAAGAGATGTCAGTCAGTTCTGTATCACCAGCAGGTCCTGATACCAAGCTGGCTGTCCTTTTTTCGTCCAGCCGATCGTCCTTTGTTCGATGAATCGCGACTTCATCGGTTTTATCGGAAAAACTCTCGAAAGACAGTATTTCATGCTTTCTTCACAAAGTTATCAATAAAATGGTTCAAAGTGAACTCTCTTCGAACTCGTATCTAAATATGGAAACTCTTTTTCAATACTCAAATATTTTAAATCATTAATTCCAAAAATGTGGGTTTTGACACCAACATTTAGACCCCAGCACGTCAATATCGAGTATGATTTTGACGCTACAATTAAGAAATATAGTACGGGATTAAGAAGCTAAAATGTTTCGATCCCCATACTTCGGGAACTTTGATTCCACGACGTGAAAGTTCACACGATCTTTCTGAGTGATGGAGCGAGTTTTTCTACCGAGATGATCGAGATTGGTTTGAAGGGTCTCTTGAGCTGTTCCCAAGATGGAGAAGAAGACCAAGCTGTTTGCTGATGGAAAGCTAGACGCTGTATGTGCGTTTAAGGACTGTTGCAGCTTAAGTGTCTTGTATGCGAAGCGAGGATCGGTTTGAGGATACGCTTGCGATGTTGCCTCATTAAAAACCTTTTACTAAGAAAAACCCTTTGGGAAAAAACGTAGTAAAGAAAAAGAATGTAACGAGTATAAGGATTTGGAATCGTCTTTTCGAAAAACTGTCCAAGCTAAGTTTTTCCAAAGAGGTTCTTCCGAAAAACTGTTTAAGTTAAGTTTTTCATAGAAGTTTTTCCGAAAATGTTTAAGTCAAGTTTTTCGTAGAAGTTTTTCCCGAAAAACTGTTTTAAGTTAAGTTTTTCGCGGAATATTTTTTCCAAAACACTGTTCATGTCCGAAATGTTTTGTAAAACTTTTTGAAAAACTGTTTATGCTAAGTTTTTCGAAAGTTTCGTAAAAGATTATCCGAAGAACTGTTAAAGATAAATTTTTCAGAATTTTTTTGTGCGAAACCAACTCGTGTACAATGAATACCGAGCTAGTCTGCAAGGGTGGGTGTTCACGTACTGAATGCTGACTTTGGCCAGCATTTTCTACCGAGCTGGACGGTCGAGCTGGACGGTAGGCAGCATGCTGACCGTCCAGCTCGGCCAGTTTTGGCTTCCATGCTCGCCTTTTTTGCTTCCTTAGGTTTTTTGGGTAAAACTTAAGTGTTTCCGGAACTTTTCTCGGAATCTAAGGAAATTGTTATTTTGTTTTATTATACATATATATATATATATATATATATATATGTTCATATATATATATGTGCATATATATATTTTAATCTTTCCCGAAAAAAACTGTTCACACTAAGTTTTTTAGAAGTTTTTGCATGAAGCCAACCCGATAAGCATGTGTACCGAGCTGGCTGTGAGAGTGGGATGCTCATGTGCTGAATTCTGACTTTTTTGTACCTAGCTGGACGGTAGGCAGAATGCTGACCGTCCAGCTCGGCCAGTTTTCGGCCTGTAAGCTCTCTCCTTTGAAAACTGTAAGTGTTTCAGGAGATTTTTCGTAAAAATTTTTCCGAAAGACTGTTTTTAGATAAGGTTTTTGGAATTTTAATAAAGTTTTTCTGAAAACTATTCAAGATAAATTTTTCGGAATTAAAGTTTTCACGGAAAACTATTCAAGATAAGTTTTTCAGAGAATTTTTCGTACGAAACCAACTTTGGCCCTGTTCTTTTCACAAACGCTACGATTAGCGACAGCGACAAAAAAAAACACTATGAGAGAGGAAAAATAATCATCAAAGTAATCGCTGATCAATTGCCCGGGTGCAAAATAAGAGACGCAGCTGTCGCCAAAAATTTCAGCGTCCCTATTCCTCCTCTATGTTTACCGCAGCGACAAGAAAAAATTGTAAAAACTGTTTCACAGATGCTCTGTTTGCCGTGGTGATAGGTTTAATTTATGGTCGCTGCCGCTGGTCTCAGCGTTTGTAAAAAGAACAGGGCCTTTCTCACCAGGTCTACCGAGCTGGCTGTCAGGAAGGAATTCATGTGCTGAATGCTAACCTTGGCAAACAGTTTGTACTGAGCTGGATGGCAGGCAGCATGCTGACCGTCCAGCTCGGCCAGTTTTGGCTTGTATTCTATCTCCTTGGAAAATTCTAAGTGTTTCCGGAGATTTTTCGTAAAAGTTTTTCCGAAAGACTGTTTAGGAAAATTTTTTCAGAATTTTAATAAATTTTTTCCGGAAAACTGTACAAGATAAGTACTTTGAAATTTTAATAAAATTTTCACGGAAAACTGTTCAAGATAAGTTTTTCCGAGAATGTTCGTGCGAAACCAACTTGCCCACCATGTCTACCGAGCTGGCTGTCAGGAAGGAGCATTCATGTGCTGAATGCTGATTTCGGACAGCATTTTGTACCGAGCTGGACGGTAGGCAGTATGCTGACCGTCCAGCTCGGCTAGTTTTGGCTTGCAAGCTTCCTCCAATGAAAACTGTAAGTGTTTCCGGAGATTTTTCGTAAGAGTTTTTCCGAAAGACTGTTTAGGATAAGTTTTTTCTTGGAATTTTTTTATAAACTTTTTTCGGAACACTGTTCAAGATAAGCTTTTCCGAAGTTTTTGATAAAGTTTTTCTGGAAAACTGTTCAAGATAAGTTTTTCTGAAGTTTTTGGTACATGACCAACTTGCCCACCAAGTCTACCGAGCCGGCTGGAAGGAAGGAGCATTTATGTGCTGGATGCTGATTTTGGCCAGCATTTCCTACCGAGCTGGACGGTAGGCAGCATCCTGACCGTCCAGCTCGGCCAGTTTTGGCTTATGTGCCTCCCCTCTTCGATTCCTTATTATTTTGGAAAAAAAACTGAAGTGTTTCCGGAATTGTTTTTGTAATAAGGAAATTGTTTGTTTCCTTTTTCTTATAACGGGACCCACATTTCTTTTCTATAAATATGCCTGCCTTCTCATAACTTCTCATTTTTGGTTTTTGAGAAAGAGCTGTGCATTCTCTCTACTTTCTCTCTCTATAAGTTGTTCTTGAGTGTTCTTAAGGGTCATGGAGTTTCGTGAGAGATTGTTGGCCAATGCGAGGAGATCCTTGCTTCCTCCTACTGCGTCTTCGGGTACCTCCCCTCATGCTGAGGAACCGATGATCTATGCTTTGACTGAGAGGGACCCGAGCCACAAGTGACCTTCCCTGACGAGGAAGGGGCTATTGTCGAGGTTGCTGTGGATGTTGAGAGGGAAGATGGCAATGTTCCTCCTATCCCAGTCTGAACGATGCTTCCCCCACCTCCCCCAGTTCGTAGGCAGATTGTATCTGGCCTTGCTGCTGCTTCGAGAGCACTGAATGACGCTTGGAAGCCTCGAGGGACAAAGAAGAGCACACCCCTTCCTAAGAAAGGCGGTGCTCGCAGTGGTCCTAGCGAGAAGAAGCTGAAAAGTCCAGCTCAGCGAACTCCTTCTCCGGAGAAGAAGGGAAGAATCCACAAGTGATGATTGATGAGTCGAAGAATCTGTTTCGGAGCACCGTGCATTGCGTGGACCTTGTCTGCAAGATGAAGGATCCTTATGACCGCCCCATCCGCTTTGAGACTTTGCATGCCCAGAAGGCGTACTATGACTTTGCTCAGTGCTCTATGAAGGTAGAGACTTTTTCCGTTAGTTGATGCAATGTAGTGCCATGATCTTTGCATGCAGATTATCCGTTCGTTTTCCACAGCTCCTGTCCTTGTTTAACAAAGAAGTGCATGATTGCGAGGAAGAGATCTACAAAGCAGGACACAAGGAGGTTAACTCCAAACATGAGCAAGATCGTCTCTGGGAAAAGCTGGACGCTTTAACCCTCGAGAATGAGGAGAAGATGTTGAAGCTTGATAAGGAGGTGACTGATGCAAAGGAGGAGGCAAATGCCAATGTTCTTCGTGCCTCTTGTCTAGCCAACTCTAATGATGAGCTTACAGCCCGAGTCAAGGAGTTCGAAGACAAGCTTGCGGAGAAGGATGCTGCCTTCAGGGAAAAGAACAAGAGAGTTTGGCATGATGGGTACAAGGTAGCCATGGACAAGATTCGATCTCGTGAGGACAAGGCGCTGGCCTTGATTGATCGATTGGTTTCGAGTCACGATTCCGAGTCTTGCTATGTGATGGGAGTGTGCAACTCTGTTGTGATTGAGATTTTTGACAGAAATGATCCCAAGGAGATAGCGGAGGAGCGTGAGAAGAACCAAAGGCTGAGGGCAGATTTCACCGGCTTTGAAGGTGCTGTAGATCGTGTGATCGATGAGATCGTGGGTGCCTTACTCCTTCTTCCGGATCTTCAGCTTTGGCTTCTCGCTCTTGCGGAGATGTCTCCCTTGACAGCTCGGCCAAGGAGGTTGGTGTTGAGTATTTCGCAGGGACCAACGTGGGCGTTGGAGGTCTTGCCGAGATGGTCGCTGAGAAGACTGCGGAGGAGAGCCATGTTTAGATCCCATCCTCCTTTATCCTTTATTTTTTTAGTTGTTTACTTCCGGGTCCTTTTAGGCCCGTGTTATGACTTTCACCGGGCTTTATCCCGATGTTTGTACTTGAACCTTTTTCATTTAATGCATTTCAGACTTAGTCTTTATGATTTCTATGCTAGCTTAAGGTTGATTTTTGTCCGTTTTCGGTTAGAGCCTGATGAAGTTTGGTATGTTATGTTGTTGGGGAGTAAAGTAGCTCGGAGTTTAGTACTTACTCATGTTTCCTTAGCATTACGAATGTGCTTAGAAGCGTTGTAGGAGTTTTCTTTTCAGCGTTGATATTTCGTCAGTGACGACTTGTCACACCATTGTTAGACAAGAATATGTTTGCGTTTTTCTTAGGGTGTTAAGGAGTTCATGCCAGCGCTGCTTAAAAAACGTTTTGGCTGGGCTTATGATAGGTTAGTGTTCAGGGTACTAAGCTATGCATCTGTCTGGTTTTGGTTGCGCTATTTCGACTTATCTCCCCGTTTTTCGACTTTTTGAAACACTTTACAGTCTCGTCTTGTGGTATGCTAGATTGTTTCTCCGAGATGTTAAAGACCAGTGTGCCAAGTTTAGCGCTTACTGGGTTAGCGAATTTGCAATGAGGATTAAAGCAGTGCGAGTCCTTACTTGCTAGCATGCCCCTCTCAAAGTCAAACCTAAGAAAATCGTCCAGGATATACCTCTCGGATGTTAAGTTAAGATATATCTAACCTGATTTATATAGCGCACTGTTATATCTGTGCACGGATGTAGTCGAACCTTTGTCCGTATAGAACATTGGTTAAGTCCTTAGAGGGAGAATAAATCGTGTCTGTTGTGGCCAGCAACAAACGAGTTTTTTTAAAAGAGTTAGACTTGCGCAAATCGTTTTGAAAAATGTTTTTTGAAAAGTGTTTCAAAAAAATGTAAGAGAAGTTGTGTCGATGTGCTGTAGGATTTTTTGGAATTACTTCGGAAAAATCAATGTCTGGAGCTGTTAGGAGATAGAGTTTCCGGAATGTTTTCGGGAAAACTGGAGTTTGGAGACGTTTTTCCGAGTGCATGAGTGGCTATGTATGCACTCCCACTCCATCGAATTTTTTTTTTTTTTTTGTTGTAGCTGGACTTATCATGAGATAAGTTGGCTACGTACCCCAATGCTAGGGGATCAAGCCAATTCGTAGTTCGTTGGTACTGAAGCACTAGTGGTAGTACTTCTTGAGATGCATTGCGTTCCAGCTTCTGATGACTGGAGAGTCGTCGTCGTAGGCGAGTTCGTATGCTCCTGGCCGTACGACTTTCGTGATTTTTTAAGGGCCCTCCCAGTCGGCACCTAGTTTTCCAGCGTTCGTTTCCTGGGTGTTTTGAAAGACTTTTCAAAGAACAAGATCACCTTCTTCGAATCTCCGATTACGAACTTTGGAGTTGTAGTATTTGGCGAATGCCTGTTGGTAGCTCTGCATTCGGAGTAAGGCTTGATCTCTCCTTTTCGTTAATGAGATCGAGTTCGTCCAGGAGCATTGCATGATTGGTCTCTTCTTGTTCTGGGAGAAAATTTTGGCGAACTCCGGGAAATTCAACCTTTGGGGGAATTACGCACTCCATCCTCTAAACTAATGCGAAAGGAGTCTCCCTAGTTGTCTTTTTAGGCATGGTCTGATGTGATCAGAGCACACCATCGAGTTTGTCAGCCCATCTTCCCTTCTTTTCGTCCAGCCTTTTCTTTAACCCATTAAGGATTGTTTTGTTAGATGCTTCTGCTTGGCCATTGCCTTGTGGATACCTCGGAGTTGAAAAACTCAGACGGAGCTTCCACTTTTCGCAGAATGATACGAAGCGGTTGGAGATGAACTGAGAACCATTATCGGTTACGATTTCGTACGGGACTCCATGTCTACTAATAGTGTTTTTCCATACGAAATATTCGACTTGAGCATCTTTTTGATGCTAGCATAGGAGTCGGCTTCAATCCATTTGGAGAAGTAATCCGTTAGGATGAGCAGATACTGCTTTTGCTTAGATTTATGTATGGGTCCAACCATATCCATTGACCAGCGCATGAATGGGTATCGATGATAGGATTTCAGCCGGTTGGCGTATTGTTGGAGCGTGGCGTTGGCACTTCTCTTATTTTCTCGAGAATTTTTTTGCAATCTTTGATCATTGTTGGCCAGAAGTATCCATGCCTTTTGATCTTGGTGGCGAGTGCTCTCCCTCCTGAGTGGTTTCTACATGACCCGCTGTGAACTTCTTGCATGGTATTTCAGGCTTGGCTGCCCTCCACGCAGGTCATAAGGAGACCAGAATGCCTCCACTTGAGGAGGTTTCCGTCTAAAAGGACAAGCGTGCTGCTTTCGCTTTCAGTTTTCGTGCTGCCCATTTCTTTGTGGGGAGGTCCCCGTCTGCGATGTAGAGACAAATCTGCTACATCCATTCCTGGTCTCAACCATACTCTCCCTTTTTGTTTAGTGTGTCAGTGTCGATGGTTGGGGCAGATTCTACTTTCCCCTCATCCATGCCATCAGATGTTTCGTCCTCGAGTTTCTCTTGGATAAGTGTAATTATATCGGGTGGTCCAATGCTTAGATGTTCTATGAACTGCACCGGAATAATCCTACTTTCTCCTGGGGCAGAAGTTGATGCCAAGGCTGCTAGAGCGTCGGCTGGTGCATTTTCACCCCGAGGAATTCTAGTAAGTTCGAATTCTTTGAATTGTTTTGCGAGATCTTGGACTATTTTAAGATATGCAGCCATTCTTCTCGTCCCGGGTTTCGTATTCTCCGCTGAATTGGTTTGCAACTAGCTGAGAATCGCAAAAGGTGTGGATGTTTTCCACCTTGATTCCGTTGGCGTGTCTTAGCCCAGCGATCAGGGCTTTATACTCAACCTCGTTGTTAGATGCTGGGAAATCGAGTCGGAATGACTGTTCTAAGATTTCTCCTATAGGTGAAGTCAAACGGATCCCGATCCCTGATCCTTGTTTTGAGGATGATCCATCAACGTGAAAGATCTAAGTAGTATTTTCAGGTTTCTTTCTTACTTCCTAGAGGATGTAGTTCGACCAAAAAGTCAGCGGGAACTTGCGATTTCGCGCACGTTCTTGATCGAAACTCCATATCATACTCGCTCACTTCAACTGCCCACTTAGCCAAACGCCCAGAGAAACTTGGGCTGTGCAAAACGGTCCTGAGTGGGAAGGTAATCAAGATTACGATAGTATGAGACTGGAAGTAAGGTCTGAGTTTTCGTGCAGATGCAACCACTGACAGTGCTGGTTTTTCCATCTGCGGGTAGCGAGTCTCAGCATCGGTAAGAGTTTGGCTTACATAAAAGACTGGTCATTGCTCGACTCTCTCTTCTCGAATGAGGACTCCACTGACTGCGGTTTGTGAGACGGCAGTGTAGAGGAACAATGGTTCGCCGACCACTGGTTTCGCGAGCACTGGTGGGCTTGCTATGTAAGCTTTGACCTGCTGGAAAGCTTCCTCGCATTTTTCTGTCCAATCGAACTTCTTGTTTCCCCTTAACATATCGTAAAAAGGGAGGCATTTATCGGTTGATCGAGATATGAATCTGTTAAGTGCAGCTACACGTCCAGTAAGTCTTTGGACCTCTCTTTTGGTCGTTGGGGAAACTATGTCGATCAAGGCGTTGATTTGTTTCGGATTTGCTTCGATTCCTCGGTGGGTTACCAAGTACGCGAGGAATTCCCCAGAAGAGACTGTGAATCTACACTTTGTGGGATTGAGTTTTATGTTGTGTTTGTTCAAACAATCGAAACAATCCGATAAGTGTTTCACGTGATCCTCCTCTTTGAGAGATTTTATGAGCATGTAGTCTATATAGGCTTCCATGGTCTTTCCTAATTGATCAGCAAAGATTTTGTTTACAAGGCATTCGTAAGTCGCGCCAGCGTTCTTCTGTCCGAAAGACATCACCTTGTAGCAATACGTTCTGCGATCTGTAATGAACGCTGTTTTTTCACAATCATCTAGATTCATCATAATATGGTTGTATCCAAAAAATGGGTCCATGAAAGAGAGCAGTTTGTTTCCAGCTGTTTCCTCGACTAGCCTGTCGATATGCGGGAGCGGGAAACTGTCTTTCGGACAGGCTTTGTTAAGGTCCCTAAAATCCACACAGACACACCACTTTCGATTCTTCTTTTTGACGACTACCGGATTGGCAAGCCAATCGAGATATCGTGGTGATTGATCCAATTTTGAGGAGTCTTTCGACTTCGTTGTTGACTGCCCTTGCCCTTTCTGGACCGAGTTTGCACCTTTTTTGCTTGATTCGTTTGAAGGTTGGATCAACGTTGAGCTCATGGCAGATTGTGTTGATGTCGATACCTCGCATGTCTTCAACTGCCCATGTAAAAGTGCTCATGTTCTTTTTAAGGAGAGCAATGAGCTCGGATTTGATTGGTTATTTAAGATTTACACCGATTTCAACGCATCTCTCGGGATGGGAATCGTCGATGCATAGTGAGATCACTGGTTGGCATTGACTTTCGTCTTTCTGCTCTTTGGCGTCCTCCAGATGAAGTTGGTGGAGGAGCTTTGAGAGCTCGGCATCTGCCTTTTGTTTTCTCTTCTCTATGGGTTTATCTGTTACGGGATTCCGAAGTTTGTGTTCGATAAAGAGAGAAGTTCGAGAGCTCTTTTGTTCTCCCCAAATCGTTTCGGTTCCGTTAGGAGTTGGGAACTTAAGGCAAAGGTGGTAGGTGGATCTGACGGCTTTGATGGCATTAAGCTAGGGCGTTCCCACTACAGAATTATAGATGTTTGGATGGTTGGCTACTGTGGGAACGAGATTTCACACAATGTATTTTCGGAAAGTTAATTTGATAACTAGGTCCCAAAAGTTCTGGAATGAGAAACCTCTTGAAAGATTTCGGTAAATTTCCGCAAAAGTGAAGAATAAGAAAAAAGGAAAGATGAGAATCCTATTTCACTGCCAAATCTTGGAGGAATAGTGTATTAGGAATGTATTAAATGTCTTACAAGAGGTAGGGATCGATCCCTATTTATACTAAGACAACCTAAGTTTTGATGTGGGACAAAAGGTCTTTTCCTTTTTCCGATAACTTTTCCATAAATATTCGAGGAAGCTTCTAGAAACTTCCATAATTCGGTTTTAGCCCTTGTCGGTCCATCTTTCCAGCTCGGCCCAATTCGATAGTCGTGATATTTCGAGAAACTTATGAAAACATTGGTATGTTTACGAAAAGACCCTGAAGACGAAGAATGAAGCGAAACGAGACGAAACAAGAAGTGTCAGCCAGCTCGGTCAGTATTTCCTACCAAGCTGGACAGCAGTCAGCATGCTGACCGTCCAGCTCGGTAGCCTGGATGCAGGAAATGCTGAACTGGCTTGCTTCCAGGTCGATGGTGTCGTCCAGCTCGGCATACAGGATGAGATGAGATCTTCCGATAAGTCGTGGGATCCGTCCAGCTCAGTATGCTGAAGGGTGTCGACCAGCTCGGTAGCCAGGAGGGTGGATTTTACCGAGCTGACTGGCATATGTCATCCAGCTCGGTAGGATTGGTGTAGGAAACACCCAGCCAGTTGCTCCAAGCTTCCGTACCGAGCTGCACTGCAACTCCCAACTTGTGGATGGCATAACTTTCTCTTATGAACTCCGTTTGATCTAATTCTTCTTTTGGGAGATTCATAATTGAGTTGAGAACATTTTCCAAGTGGTTTCATGTTCGAAAGACTTGTGGTTTGGAGATACACCTCGATCATTGAACACATATCCTGATTGCTCTGTGCTGATCAGATCGACGCTTTGTGGCAAATGCTTGGAAAATCATGCATCCAGCTCATGTATGCTGACCAGCTCGGTAGGATTGGCTTTTGAAATACTGAGCTGGCTGTCCTCCAAGCTTGGTTGAATGCCTTTCACTCGAAAAATCATAACTTTCATCGGTTTATCGGAGGAATCGTTCAAAGGACGAGATGATCAGCCGAACATGACAAAGAGATGTCAGGCAGCTCGGTATCACTAGCAGGTAGGGATACCGAGCTGGCTATCTTGTTTCATCCAGCAGATCGTCCTTTGTTTGGTAAATTGCGAGTTCATCGATTTCTCGGAAAACCTCTCGAAAGATAGTTTTTCTTACTTTCTTCGCAAAGTTATCGACAAAATGGTTCGAAATAAAATTTCTCCAAATTCATATCTAAATATGGAAACTCTTTTCCGATATTCAAATATTTTAATCGTTAATTCTGGAAATGTGGGTTTTGACCCCAACATGTAGCCCCCCAGCACGTCAATAACGAGCATGATCTTGATGCAGCGATTAAGAAGTATAATACGTGATTAAAGAGCTAAAATGTTCAGATCGCCCACATCTCGGGAACTTTGATTCTGCAATTTTTGAAAGTTCGTACGATTCTTCTTAACGTCAGAGAGAGCTTCTCTACCGAGCTGAGATTGGACTGAAGCGTTTCTTGAGCTGTTCGCAAGATGGAAAATGGGACCAAGCTGTCTTCTGTAGGAAAGCTAGACTTTGTCTGTGTGTTTTAAGGACTGTCGGAGCTTAAGTGTCTTGTATGTGAAGTGGGAATCAGTCGTTAGGATACGCTTGGGATGTTGCCTTGTTAAAAACCTTTTACTACGAAAAACCCTTTGGGAAAGAACGTAGTAAAGGAAAAGAGTGCAACGATTATAAGGATTTGGAATTTTCTTTCCGAAAAACTGTTCGAGTTAAGTTTTTCCAAAGAGGTTTTTTCGAAAAACTAATTAAGTGAAGTTTTTCTATAGAGGTTCTTCTCAAAAACTGTTTAAGTTAAATTTCTCATAGAAATTCTTTCCGAAAAAAACTGTTTAAGTTAAATTTTTTCTCGGAATTTTTTTCTGAAACACTGTTCATGTCCGAATTTTTTGGTAAATGTTTTCCGAGACCCTGTCAGTGCTAAGTTTTTCGAAAGTTTTCGTAAAAGGATTTCCGAAAAACTGTTAAGGATAAGTTTTTTGGAAGTTTTTCGCGCGAAACCAACTCGTGACCCATGAATATCGAGCTGGCAGCAAGGGATGGAAGTTCATGGACTGAATTGCTGACTTTAGCCAGCATTTCCTACCGAGCTGGACGGTAGGCAGCATGCT
>OVBI01002556.1:1832-18964 GCA_900406495.1 Sisymbrium altissimum | reverse complement strand
GAACTCCAAGGGAGTTCCACCCAGAAACAAGAAAATGTATGTTTCAGGTGTAGATCCAAAGGACATTGGTCCCACGTATGTCGAACTCTCCCACATCTCTGCAAGTTGTACCAAGAGTCAACTAAAGGCAAAGGAAAAGAAGTGAACCTTACATAACACTTTGAGTGTATGACGTACCTCGATTCCTCTGATTTTGGGAACGACCTTGATGAGACCACGATAGTGGGAAATTGAAATGCTTGTAATGAGACCATTAAATGAAGTCTCAAAAATAAAGCCATGTATAATTATTATATATCTGCATTTTGCTTCATGAATAATGTTGTTTCTACAACAAAATTATTGTATAATTATTGTGTGGTTTTATGAATCAAATTTACTTTCTCTTTATTGATTTTTGTGTTTATTACAGAAATGGATCACAATACAAATGGAAGAATATCCAATAAACAAATTCGAGAAATTTGTATACCAGATACTGGAGCAATGCATACTATTCTGGAGGAAAAGAGATACTTCTCTCATATAAATCCAAAAAGGATATTTGTCAATACAATATCAAGTCCTGTAGACCTGATTGAAGGAACTGGTAAAACGAACTTTACGCTACCTAATGGAACAAAATTTTCCATTGATGATGCCTTGTATTCTCCGAATTTTAAAATGAATATGTTGAGTTTTAAAGACATATACCTTTAAGGATATGATACTCAGTCTGCAATTGAGGATGGAAAGAAGGTTATGTATATAACTTCTGATAAATCTGATCAAAGGAATATATTGGAAAAGATTCCAAAACTTCCTTCTGGTTTGCATCATAATTATATAGATGCAATCGAATCAAATCTTATGATCAAAAGAAATCCAGAAGATTTAACATTGTGGCATGATCGCCTCGGTCACCCAGACACCACAATGATGCGTAAAATCATAGAAAACACACATGGTCATTCATTGAAAATCCAAGAGATATATCCGGAAAATCTAATGACATGTGCTGCATGCTCTTGGGAAATTGATCATAAGGCCATCGCCAACCAAAGTTGATAAAGAATCACCTAAGTTCCTTGAAAGAATTCAAAGCGATATTTGTGGACCAATACATCCACCATGTGGACCATTCAATTATTTTATGGTATTAATTGATATATGCATTTAGCAGATGGTCACATGTTTGTCTAATATCATCTCGAAATATGGTATTTGCGAGAGTTCTAACTCAGATAATCAAATTGAAAGCTCAATTTCCTGATTATCCTATTAAAAGAGTTATATTAGACAACACTGGTGAATTCACATCCCATGCATTCAATGACTATTGTATGGTAACAGGAATTGAAGCTGAACATTCTACAACTCATGTTCATACTCAAAATGGTTTGGCTGAATCATTAATTAAGCGTCTACAATTAATTGCAAGACCATTGATCATGAGATCAAAACTTCCAACATCTGTTTAGGGACATACTATTTTGCATGCAGAAGCATTGATTCAGATAAGACCAAGTGCATACCATAAATATTCCCCACTTCAATTGGCATTTGCTCGAGAACCAAATATTTCTCATCTAAGAATTTTTGGTTGTGCAGTATATGTGCCTATAGCACCACCACAACATACAAAGATGGGACCACAGAGAAGGTTGGGAATATATGTTTGTTGTGATACTCCGTCAATTATACGATACCTAGAACCACAGACTGGGGATGTCTTTACGGCTCGTTTTGCCGATTGCCATTTTGATGAAAAAGTATTCCCGGTTCTAGCGGGAGAAAATAAACAAGTAGGAAAGGAAATCAATTGGAGTGTACCATCTTTACTACACATTGATCCTCCTACTAAAGAGTCAGAACTCGAAGTTCGACGAATTATGCATTTGCAAAGTATAGGAAATCAACTTCCCGATGCATTTGCAGATACCAAAATGGTAACTAAGTCCCATATACCAGCTGCAAATACTCCTACTCGTATCGAAATACCACAAGAACGTGGAGAAGCAGATGATACACATGAGTCTAAAACACGCCTGAAGCTTGGCAGACCCGTCGGTTCTAAGAATAAGAATCCTAAGAAGCAAAAGGAAGTTGAAACGCATGAAATACCCAAAGTAACAGAAAGTACTTTGGAAGAAGTAAATTATAATACTCATGATAATGTTGAGCATCAAGATCCAGAAGAAAATCATGAGATTTCTATCAACTACATCCATAATAGAAAGATATGGAAAAGAAACGAAATAAATGATCTCGATGATGTTTTCTCATATCTTGTGTCACAAGAAATAAATGACGAAACGAAGATCCATAACCAAAGTCTGTATATGAATGTCAAAAAAGATATAACTAGATAAAATGGAAAGACGCAATTCAAGTCGACGCTTAAAAAACGAGAGGTGTTTGGGCCCATTGTACTCACACCTGAAGGTGTGAGACCCGTTGAATATAAATGGGTTTTCGTTCGGAAACGAAATGAGAAAAATGAGATCATAAGATATAAAGCTCGCCTTGTAGCCCAAGGTTTTTCACAAAGACCCGGAATCGACTACGCAGAAACATATTCTCCCATTATGGATGCAATCACGTTTAGATTTCTGATGAGTCTAGCGTTTGATAAAAATCTAGAAATGCGTCTTATGGATGTCGTTACGGCATACTTATATGGATCATTAGATACTGATATCTACATGAGAGTCCTTGATGGTTTTAAGATGCCAGTAGCATTGAATTCTAAACCAAAAGAGTTATGTGCAATAAAATTGCAAAGATCATTATATGGGTTAAAACAATTTGGACGTATGTGGTACAATCGTCTCAGTGAGCATTTAGCAAAAGAAGGATATATACATGATCCTATATGCCCATGTGTTTTCATCAAGAAAACAGAATCTGGATTTGTGATAATCGCAGTATATGTTGATGATCTAAACATAATCGCAACTCATAAAGAGATACAAAATGTATTAAATTACTTAAAAGGAGAATTTGCGATGAAAGATCTTGGACAGACAAAGTATTGTCTTGGTCTACAAATTGAACATTCTTAAGAGGGTATATTTCTACACCAATGCACATAAACTAAAAGAGTGGTAAAACGCTTTAACATGGATAAATCAACTCCTATGAGTACTCCTATGGTCGTTAGGTCACTTAATATTAAAAGTGATCCATTTAGACCACATGAGAAAAGTGAAGAGATACTTGGTCCTAGAGTACTGTATTTAAGTGCAACTGGAGCACTCATTTATCTTGCAAATTGTACCCGACCTGATATATCATTTGCAGTTAATCTTTTGGCAAGATTCAGTTAGTCTCCTACGCGAAGACATTGGAATGGAATTAAGCATGTTTTCTGTTACTTTCAAGGGACTACTGATTTAGGTTTATTTTATCCTAACAATTCAAAATGTCAAATGGTTGGTTTTGCAGATGTAGGATATCTATCAGATCCACATAAAGTCCAATCACAAACGGGATATGTTTTTACGATCGGAGGCACCGCTATATCTTGACGTTCTCAGAAGTAGGCTGTCGTGGCTACTTCCTCAAATCATATTGAACTCATTGCACTCCATGAAGCAAGTAGAGAATTTGTCTGGCTAAGATCAATAAGTAAACACATCCTATCAAGCAGTGGGATTCACGAAGATACGGATCCAACTATCTTATATGAAGACAATGCTGCATGCATCGCTCAAACGAAAGAAGGATATATCAAGAGTAACAGAACTAATTAAACATATACCTCCAAAGTTATTCACATACATTCAAGAACTCGAAAAGAATAAAGAAATTAAAGTGAGATATGTTCAATCATGCGACAATGCAGCTGATCTTTTCACGAAATCATTACCTACCACTACATTCAGGAAGCATGTCCATAACATCAGAATATATCACCAACAAGATATATGAGACGATCTTATTCGAGGGGGAACTTACGCAGTTGTATCTTTTTTTACTTTATTATGGTTTTTCCCACTAGGTTTTTCTATAAAGGTTTTTAACAAGGCAACAAAAGGCGTCAAAGATGATAGTGACAATGGTGTCCAAAGGAGAGTGTTATAAAAGTCAAAGAAAGAGGAAAACAAGATACAAATTTTTACACAAATATAATTTATGGACTCTACAGTCACTATGCACGCATAATAACTTTCACTTTTTCACTTCTATATAAACGAACAATTTTTTTCATTGTATAACACATGAATATAGATTTCTCTCTCGCCTCTTCTTTAATATTTCAGTATCCTAAAGTTCTACAGATATAAAACTTTTTTTTTTATTTATATTTATCAATACAATAAATTATTATTATTATTATAACAGTACCAAATGATTTAACACCAATAACATTTCATCTGGTGAACGTCCTCTGCAACAGACCATGCCAAAATAAGGAAACAATGACGGCAGAGTAGAAACGATGGTGCAAAGAACAAACAGATACTTCAATGGGTTTGAAGATATCATCGAGATATAGTTCTTTGGTCTCCGAAAATCCATTGACCGCATGCATTCAACGGGTCAATATTGTAAGAACCAAATTCAATTAAATTCAATTAAATTCAATTAAATTCAATCAAAGACTTCAAGAAAGGTGGCTTTGACCAAAAACCAAAAAATGTTGGACCATACATGAATAAATTGATTGGAGCGACAAATACTAGTCACCAGAAATTTTAAACAACAATTCAAAATAGAGATTAAAAGGGTCTTATGATAATTAGAGATAAAACCCATCGTGACATGAAATGTGCACACAGTTACAACACACAAGAACTATCAAAAACCAATTATGCATTACATTACATCACATTATACATTACATGGGATACATAAACTATAATTTAACAAAACTTACAACACATATACACTCAAAACCCTAAGATCGACACTCTAATTTATCCTTTTTCCTACAAGAATATGGCTCTCCAGTTTTAAAGCCCCAACACAACACACAACAAATAACCAACGAATGAGCCAGAAACAATCTCTCCAGGTAGTTTAGCTCTTGCTGCCCCAACTCAACCGGACGTGTGTTGAAGAATCATATCTCGAGTCTCCCCAATAGTTTCTATGGGGTCTCATTTCTCTACAAATCTTCTGCTTACGCCTGCTCTCGTAGGACATCAATGTTAGAATCTATAGCTCTTGATTCCGATAAATTCTCGTGGAAACGAGAAACCAAAAGCTTCACCAGTGTAGGCAATCTACTACGTTAGCCTTGTCTATGGAGACGCGGAGATGCTGATCCAATTCCAATTCCCAATAACGAGCCCGAGCCTGAGCCCGAGGATGATAAGGGCCTTCTCACAAATGGATGGTTCAGCAGCTCAGCCGCAGTTGGCCGTTCTTCCGGGTTCACTTTGAGACATTTGTGTATGAAATCTCGGGCGTCTAGTGATAATGTATCAGGAATGTCCGGAAGCACACCCCTTCCGATCCTAAACAGGGCTTGAACCTGCGCATTTGCATAAATTCCGACATCAACTCTAGTTTTAAACTAGTTAACTGCATTGTACACGTTTTTGTTTTTCACAAAAACACATATAGTCGCGTGAGAGTTTCCATAATTTATATAAAGAAAGTTTTGAAACCTTGAAGACTTACGGGGTTTTCTAGATCGCAGTAGGGGATCCGACTAGTAAGCATTTCTAGGACTGTGCACCCGAGGCTCCATATATCAGCTGGAGTTCCATACCCGGCGGTAAGCTTGGGGTTAATAACCTGATCAAATTGTTATTTGTTACATTAAGAATCAACCGTTCAAGCATAGCCTAAAGTAAAATGAAAGTAAATGAGTCCACATAACTGTTACGTATAAATTACTATATGCAGTTATAAACACCATACACTACAGATGCAGCAAAATAAGTCCAAACAACCAATGTCACACATCAGTACCATATTAAAGCAAAATTTCAAGATCCAACAATTATGTTGATGGGTATTCACATAATCGAACGAGTGCGATAATCTCCCAAAACATACCTCTGGAGCCATCCAGAATGGAGTTCCCTTGCAGGACTTAAGGTCGTTCAATTTTGAAACCTAAATAACAAAATCGACACAAGTATTAGGAAAAGGGGTAAGCCAAGCTATCACTTTAGAGCAAGAAACTATAAACATCTATTAGAAGAAAATAACCTTTGCTAATCCAAAATCTGCAAGCTTAACAGCTCCACTGGCGTCCACCAATATGTTTGCACACTTGATGTCCCTTTTGTCGCATCAGATGAGAAAAGTACGCGACCCAAAAAATCAGAGGATTAATTAGGAAATAAAGGGACAACTATGACAAGAGATTTTGTAGAAAGTTTCTACTAGTCTTACCGGTGGATAAAACCTTTGTCGTGAAGATACTTCAAACCATCAAGAATTTGTCTTGTGTATAAGGAGACTACAGAGTCCCTAAGCTGATATCGATGGTACAGCTTCGAAAGGGACCCTTGAGATACAAGCTCAAGAAAAATGTACAAATTCGACCCATCCTGCAAACAGCGAAAGGCGTTATATATTACAAGTCATTGATTGAGTAAAGCAATGCAAAGAAGGCTGCAATTTGGAACAGAAAAGCCAGAACGGGATCATACCTTGGCTGTGCCACGATATCTTACGATATTCTGATGCTGAAGCTGACTAAGTAGTGCAATCTCCTGTAGAAAACGAAAAAAAATGTGGCAAAATTAAGGAGAATGAACAACCTACTTTTGACAGATCAATGAGACAAAGCTACAATCGTATAAGCTATGGATCATAAACCAGGTATATCTCACCCCCTCGAGTTGTTGTATGCACTCTTGTGCCTCTCTTCCCTGTTCAAGTAGTGAAACTTCCTTGACAGCAAAGAAGTCCCCATCTCTATATTTAACATAAACATCCATTAAAAATACACCATATTCTTCCCAACTAAAAAGCCTAAAACTTTTTTAAAAAAGAGCGCTGCAACTAAAGAATCTAACTTCAAGTTCAACATACCCTGAAATGCCTTCATACACGGACCCAAATGATCCACGTCCAAGAAGTTCACCCTTCTGCCACGACGTGATGATAGATCCACCGTTTGCATAAATCGGCGAATTATTGGATACTGAGCTTGAGGAGTCACCACCTTCGTTTGTAGTAAATGAGCATGCTTCATCAGCTGTATCCGCAGACTCAAGACACCTCCTTTCCGTTTCCACTTCCTCTTCCAACGCTTCTACTCCATTGTCAGAAGAAGAAGAAGAACTTGGCCGCCTAACTACCTCACTTTCCGGAGCAAATTGCGTAAGAAAATCCCAAGACGATCCTTGATGATGCATAGGAGGTCGTCTCACCGGAGGTGGCGTTAGCCCCGGTGGTCTTACTCCCCTTATACCACCACCATTACCTCCACCACCACCACCATTACCGCCACTACCACCACCATTACCGCCACCACCACCAACAACAACAACATCAGTAGGATTAGGTACAAGATAACCTCTCGACTTCACCGTAATAGTCGGTGCTCGCACAAGACCACGCTTATTCTCTTCTATACCAACACCACCACTAAGATAAACTCTAGATGGTGCTCGCTCAATACCACGCTTGTTCTCTTCTATACCAACACCAAGACCACCACCAAGATAACCTCTAGACGGCGCTCCCTTGTTCTCTTCTATACCACCAAGATAAGCTGTAGACGGTGCTCGCTTGTTCTCTTCTATACCAACACCACCAACACCACCACCAAGATAACCTATAGACTGTGCTCGCTTGTTCTCTTCTCTACCAGCTTTATCAGCAAATTTACTAAAGCTCCCAATCTCACTCAACTCGGACCGTGTCAACTCAGTCTTATAATTATTATCCGGATCCGAAGAACTAGCATCACCATCACCATCACCATCACCATAACCATAAACACTCAAATCTTGAAATGGAGACTTATGGACATCAATCTCAAAAGACTTAAACCTATTAATAACATCAGAAGAAGAACGTTTCTTGCAAGCTTCCCAAGCATCAAAAGAAATAGCTAAATCATCAGGACCAGATACACCAATAGACTTAAAAATCCGATCCATTTCACCATCTCCACCACCAAAGATACGGAAGCTCGTTCGATCTGGAAACTCCAAAGAGCGAGTCATCAAAGAAGAAGTCGAAACTGACAGATCTTCAGCTGATGAACTAGAACTAGACGCTGCGTCATAATTGACATGTTTTATCGCGTCGCGACGCTCTAAACGCCGTACAGACGTTTTCTCACCTCTCTTAGCAGACGATTTCTTCATACGAGCTATAATTCTATCCATAACCAGCTAAATCCATACGCAGAATTTTACTTTAAGAGTAAGACTTAGGAAACCGCACCTCTCTTTACTTTGCTTTGAATTCGGAGATTTTCTTTATTTTTTCAGGAGAAAAGAAAACCGCGGGAGTGAAGAAGACCGAAGATTGGGCAAAACCTGACGGCGAAGAGAGAGAGAGAGAGGAGAAATGTAAACAAAAACGCGGTGTTTCGTGGAAATAATTGGTTAGTTTCTGTGCTTTTGATTCTTTAGATTTTTTTTAGTCTGGGGTTTTTGTTGGGTGGGTCCCAGAAGAGTGTTTTTGCTATTTTTTTTTTCTTTGACGCGTTTAGGTTTTTGTTGTTTCACTCGTTGGGCTTATTAAATTGGGCTTTTCCAGGCCTTCGATATCTGGTGGCTAAGATTTATAATATCGAATTTGTATTTGTACCATGAGTATGTTATAATTAAATATATACATATTTAGTAGAAAAAAGAAAAATCAAATTCTAATGTTTTTGGGTTAAATTTTTAATTTTATAATAAAAAGGACTATACAATTTTGAAATTAAGAGAGAAGTGAGAAATAATTTTTTTTTATTAATATAAGAGTCAATTTGCTTAGTAAAAAAAGAACTAATAATTAAGAATATAGCCAATAAAATAAGGTTTTTATTATATTATCCTATATATTTTATATAATAAAGTAAGGCTTTTTCTTAAAATAATTTTTGAAGGATTGATATATATCATTCAAAATTTGTACATTATTTATATTTTTTCTATTTTATTGTTTTTAATTTAATGACTTCCTAAATTGCACTTTATACTTTTTGTCTTTTTAACTATTCTTTGTACGCTTCGTAAATATGTATTAATACTTCCTAACTATGTTCTTAATTTTGCATAAATGAATTGGTAATGACTTTTCAGCTTCAGGGGATAACAACAACACATCTTCAATGTTTAATAAAAACGAACATTCAGTTATTCTACATTCTATTACTGATTTTCCTCTAGTTCATTATGGATTATCACCATTCTCCACAATACATGGGGTTAAAGATATACATGAGAATAAGTATTTCAAGAACAAAGATGAATTGATGTTTAGTATGAGGAAATGGGCATTGTAGTGGAAGTTTGAGTTTACTTCTCGATTGTCAAACTCAGGAAGTATGGTATTATGCTGTGTAGATAGGAAATGCACATGGATTATGGTTGCTAAAAAGCTTCATTCTTCTCATTTCTTTGTTGTGAAGAAGTATGTGCATGCGTATACTTGCGATACCACACATCAAAATGCTAACCATAGGCAGGCGACTGCTAAGTTTCTGGGGAGTTTGATTTGCAGAAATTTTGGAGAAAAATACAAAAAAAAAAAGAAGGATTCACTCCATATCAGATCGTTGAGAAAGTTAGATTGCAACATGGTGTGCAAATCAGCTACAAACAAGCTTGGAGAGTGAAACAGGAAGCTCAGAAATTGATTAGAGGTACTGGTGAGGATAGTTATTACAACTTATCAAAATGGATGCTGATGGGAAGTTCAAATACACGTTTGTGGCTTTTGGTCCTTCAATTAGAGGGTGTTCATGAGAAGAGTGATTGCTATAGATGGTACCTTCCTAAAGGGAAAGTTCAAAGGAACTTTGCTAGGAGCTAGTGCACAGGATGGAGATTACCACTTATATTCTCTTGCATTTGGGATAGTAGACTCAGAAAATGAAGACTCTTGGACTTGGTTCCTTAGAGGGATGACATTTATGATTCTAGATGCAGAAGATCTAGTTTTCGTGTCAGATAGAGCTCCATGCATTGCAGCCATCGTTTCAAAGGTTTATCCACCTTATTAGGAACATCAAACCAAAGTATTCGAAAACTGGACTGTTACCTCTAGTAGAATCTGCTGCGGATGCATATACACATTTTGAGTTTTTTGAGATGTTCGAAGAGATAAGAGATCAAAGTCAAGATCTAGCCAAATACCTAGAAGAATCAGATGTTAGTAAGTGGACTCGCAGCTTTGCACCAGAAAATAGATATAATATCATGACAATAAACATCGCAGAGTCATTGAAATCTGCCTCGTGAACTTCCAATAATCTCTCTCCTTGAGACGATTAGAATGACACTCACAACCTGGTTTCATGAGCGTAGAGAAATGGCTGCAAAACACGAGCATCTAGTCACACCACGTGATGCAAAACTCAGAACCAGTACCAAACAAGAGCCAGCCATGGAGGTGGAGAACATGAGGCTGAAGAGAACTAAGGAGACATGCAAGCTGAGTTCAGCTCAAATGGAGGCAAAAATCAATCCGTTCAACTCAACCACCACTTGGAGGACACACTCAACTCATCTTTAGGTCATCACGAAGAAGAATTAGCCTCAAAGGATTCCAGACCAAGGAGATATGGAAGATTCAATCCGGCAGACCACCAATGAGCCAAATGGAGACATCCGACCAGAAAATAAAGCATTCCAGTCAAACCAGGAAGAATCAAGCTGCAAACCAACTTATTTTGGAGACTTAACCCATCAGAGCCACGCGTCGAATTGTATTCACATCAGAAGCTGTCCACATGAAGAAGATAATCTACTTACAACTCGGCGGACTTCCAGAATACTCGAAGGAGACCCGCGTGCACTAAAGAAAGCATACCGAACGGACCAAGAAGAGTTAAGCAACGAATCCAACTGTTTTGGATTCTCAGTTCATAATATAGAGGACAGGAGAGTTGGAATCAGACCAAAATTCATTACGGTTTAAAAGTTATTCAACTTATAAACCGGATGATTCTCCACTTGCCTTATTTGTAAGCTTATGGATTCATTCATCAACAAACGAGACTTTGGCGACCAGAAGAGACATATATGCATTCAGGAGATACATCTAATCATTCAGAAGAGTCAGAAATCACCTTTCAATGCACCAGCATCCAGAGGATCAGGTGGATTCCCCATTACTCACACTTACCATATTTGGATGCATTCACACTTGGAGCTAGTAATGGCCAATGGCTCTATCATCAAGACTTATGCCTTTTGGACAACTTATATCACGACCATGATGTTTCAGAGAAACTCAACTATCCCCTTAAGCCATCCAGATACAAGGAAGACCTCAGTTTTTTCATTTGTTGCTGATTTGATCATTAAGAGCCAACAGCTAGTTTTTCATATGTTTTTATTTATTCTTTAAATCTTATTTCGTGTAAGAGCAATATATAAGCTCAGCTTAGACCATTTGTACAATGCACCTTCCAATCAATCAAAAGTTATATAAAAGTTTCTTGTTCTTCTTCAAAGAGTGTCTTTAATTAAAATTTATCTTTCTCTAGATCAATTGAGTGATTCATTGTTCTTTAGAAACCATAGTTACAATTTGTTTGTGTGATTCAAGCAACCTATTTCTGCCAAGGATTGAGAGAGTCAATCACTTCCTTCCATCAAATCATCCGATCGGTTAGAAGAAAAAGCTGTACGGCCAGCTTCTCAACCTCCATCTCTTCCACGTGTGATTCCCATTCCGGGAATCGCATCATCTGGTATCAGAGCTGAAAAGCTCCTAAATCAGGTTTTATCTATCCACTTATCCTTTTCTTTGTTGCTCTTATTTTTATATATATTTATTCTTATTCTTATAATCATTTACAAACATCCATAAAAAGTCTCTTGTTTTGATTTGTGTCTTTGATTATATATATACTAGATAAGGACCCGCCTATCAGGCGGGTAAAAATTAAAAATTAATATTAAAAATCTTGTTAAATTATTCAAAATTTTTTTTTTATAACCCTTAATTAACAAATCTAAAAAATTACGGACCAAAACTGAAATAATCTTTTTTTATCTACAATTTAGAATAAAGATTTGTGTGATATATGGATAAAAAACTATTTAAAATCTACAATTGATAATTCGCATAATTAAAAATTATATATTTAAATTTAATATTAAGATTCATGTTAAGTTATCCAAGATTATATTTTATATTTCACATATATTTATATATAGGTGATTTTTTCTATTTTTTTGGGTTATGATTTTTTAAAAAAGATAAATTACCTTTTTTATTACTTTAATCCTTTTTGGTTTACAATTTTCTTTTTTTAAAAGGTAAATTACTTTTTTCTTACTTTAATCCTTTTTAATTTATGATTTACTTCTTTAAAAATGTAAATTTTTTGTTTGTTTATTTTAATACTTTTTTTACAATTGACTTTTTTAAAATGGTAATTTATTTTTTTGATTATTTCCTTTTATAATTTTTCTTTTTTTCTGTAATTAGTAATTTTATAATTTTATGACTTTTTAAATAATGATTTTAATCATTTTTTTATAATTGATTTTTTTAAAAAATGGTAATTTACTTTTTCGATTATTTCCTTTTATAATTGTTTTTTCTGTAATTAGTAATTTTATAATTTTATGAATTTTTAAATAATGATAATTTACTTTTTAGATTACTTCCTTTTATAATTTTTCTTTTTTGTAATTAGTAATTTTATAATTTTATGACTTTTTAAATAATGATAATTTACTTTTTAGATTACTTCCGTTTATAATTTTTATTTTTTGTAATTAGTAATTTTTATAATTTTATATTTTGACACATGTCAAAATCTTAAATGATCAAATCGCCACTTGTCATAATCCTATTAATTACTAACTTTGAAGATTCAACTTTATATAATAAGGTATATTTAAAAGATTTTTCTTTGTTTATTTCCATTTGTTTCTTTGGTTTCATTTAAAAAAAAAAAGAAAGGAACATTAATCTTGTTTTATTTTTATTTCAGGTTGCTGGAATCCATTTTAAACACCAAAGGAGCATTGATCTTGGTTTCTATTCGTTGCAGTCATCCACCGCCTCATCCACTTTCTTTGTTTGAAATCATCTGCTGCATTTAACTTATTTTTGCGTTTGATCATTATCACTTGCATCCACAAAACCGTATGCCCTGTTGTTTCTTTGTTGCAGAAGTTTCGAAAAAGAAAAGAAAAGTCACAAAAATGATTATTTGTCTTGCATTCACGTTCTCTATTGCTTTCATTTGATTAGTTGTTGTAAACCAAATAGATTGTCATCACTATTCGGTTTGGAATTTTCTAATCCGGTTTATTCTATTTCCTATTTGTATTTGGAGTAAGAATTACCTTTTATATACTTTCCTTTTATTATTAACAAAAGGAAAACCCTATTTCCTTTTCCCATTAGGATAAGGAAAATGAAATTTCCTTTTCTCTTATGTATTGATCCTTATATAAATCATTTATCATCAAAACAATAATACACACGGATTCATTATTCATTTTCTCTAGTTTCACACCACATTATCATCACGATAATCCCTAAAACCCTAGAGCATAAAAATCCGACTAAACTCATAAACCCTAGCCGCCGCCGAGCAAAACTCCTGATCGCGAAATCTTCATCCCACTGCGGACGAAATCCCGAGCACGCACCACAGCACATCGTGATCCCGACCAGCGCCCCGACCCACGCACCGCCGTACCGTAGTCTTCCAGGTGCAATCTTCTTCCTTCCGGTTCGATCTTCTTCTTTTTCAAATCTGCTCAAACTAAAACAGAGGTTACAAGGTAAGTTTATAAAACCCTAAACCTAATTCCGAAAACCTTGAAACCCTAACTTCATTATTTCATTAAAATCGAACCTGAATGCATTACCTAATTAAATTCTCATGCTAAATTCATAATCTGACTAATAAAACCTGATAGATTGCTTTAAGTTTGTAACTTAGATCATACATGCTAAGTGGCTCGGTAGGATTAGCTTGTTTAATCATGGTATTTGTTTGTTTGATTGATTAAAACCCTAATCCTGAATATTGATTGTTTTAATTGATTAAACCCTAATTCTGAATCTTGATAATTTTGTTAGATTATTTTGATTGATTGATTAAACACTAATCCTGAATCTTGATAGCTTGTTAAATTGTTTAATTGATCAAACCCAAAAACCTGAAATCATGATCACCTTGTTAAAATTGCATCATAATCTGCCTATCTTGCTTGCATCATATTCGCACACCTCTGTTTGCATCATTGTTCATGTTTTGTTTGCATCATACCATCTTGAACAAACCTAAAGAACATGATATATGATTTCAGATGTCTAAAATCAACAACTTGAATTTTTCTACCATAAATCTCTCTGGAGATAACTACTTACAATGGGCATTGGATACTAAGATCCTCCTAAAGTCAGAAGGACTAGGCGAATGTATCATTGAGGGAAATAATGAAAACGAAAAAATAGATACAAGGCAATCCTGATCATTTGCCATTATCTTGATGAGAGTCTCAAGAATCAATATGTAACCATTGAAAATCTTCTAGACATTTGGAAAGAATTGAAATCACGATATGACTACTATAGAATGGTGTTGTTACCAAAGGTCCAATATGATTGGAGGACTCTAAGGTTCCAAGACTACAAGTCCGTGGAAGAGTATAACTCGGCCATGTTTAAGATAGTTTCAACATTGAAACTGTGTGGTGAGGAAATAACTGATAAAGATATGCTAGAGAAAACTTTCTCCACCTTCCACACAAGTAACATATTGTTATAACAACAATATCGTGAAAAAGGCTTTCAGACATATTCAAGTCTGACCTCATGCCTACTATTGGCCGAGCAAAACAATGAGTTACTACTGAGAAACAGTGAGGTGAGACCTCCTGGATCAACCCCACTTCCCGAAACCCATGTGGTCACGGAAAAAAAGGAAAATTAACCACGTCCAGAGAGAAAACAGGCAGTATGGCCGTGGACGTGGACGTGGTCATGGCAACCACCATCTTTATGGTCGAGGTCAAAGCCGATGCCGTCGTACTAATCCAATTCTAGTCGTGGTCGAGGTCGAGGCCGTGGTGCTGTGGGTACTTTAAAACCTTAAAACTTGACCACCAAATCAGCATGCCATCGATGTGGGATGAGAAATCATTGGGCTAAGACTTGCAGAACTCCCAGACATCTTGTTGACCTCTATCAAGAGAGTCTAAAAGGGAAAAACCTGAAAGCCAACATGGCACAGCATGACGAGAATTGGGACTTCGAACATGATCAAGATGACTCACTGAACTATGAAACTTCAGATTGCCTTAAAGGATCAAGTTGATTTTGACATTTAGTTTTTGTGTTTTGCTTCTAAGTTTTATGTTTTCTTTGAACTTGTTTTCTTTACTATTTGTTTTTAAACTTAATTATATGAAGGATTTTATTTTAAAAGTCTCTAAACATGATCCTTGTTTTTTGAAGAATGAGTGATGAAAAGGACATGTTCGTGGTGGATAGTGGATCAAGCCACACAATTCTAAGAGACAAAAGATATTTCATTAATCTCACACTCAAAAATGCCAATATAAGTACCATAGTAGGAATGGAAAATTTAATTGAAAGCTACGACCAGGCTAACATATTGTTGTCTAAGGGTACGCATCTAGAAATCTCTGATGCCTTATATTCACCCAGCCCTAAAAGGAGCTTCTTGAGTTTTAAAGATATTCGAATGAATGGTTTTCATGTCGAAATGAAGGGCGAAGGAACCAAAGAGTTCCTTCTGATATTTGAGATTGCCCAAGGCCATAAGAAAGTCCTAGAGACCATTCATGCGGTTTCTACTGGTCTTTACTGTGCTAAGATCTGTATGATAGAAGGTAATGCCACGGTAAACAAGGCATTTACCGAAAATTTCACTATATGGCCTAACCGGCTTTGCCATCCCGGTTCAAACATGATGCAAAAACAAATATCAAATACAAAAGGGCACACATTGAAAGAAAGAAGAGTTATCCCTAAAAATCTCACGTGTATAGCATATTCACAAGGGAAAGTCATTACTACGCCATCACCAGTCAAAGTGACTAAAGAAACAATAAACTTCCTAGAAAGAATACAAGGAGACATTTGCGGACCAATACACCCACCTTGTGGAACATTTAGATATTTCATGGTCCTCATTGATGCATCCACGAGATGGTCACATGTAAGTCTCCTGTCAACTCGGAATTTGGCATTTCCGAGATTGCTTGCTCAGCTAATCCGACTTAGAGCACACTTTCCAGACTTTCCTTTAAAGTCCATACGCCTGGACAATGCTGGTGAATTCACGTCCCAAGCGTTTAATGATTATTGTATGTCCATGTGGGTAAGTGTGGAACATTCTGTGGCACATGTACATACACAAAACGGTTTGGCAGAATCTTTTATCAAACACATACAGCTAATTGCCAGAGNCAATGCTGGTGAATTCACGTCCCAAGCGTTTAATGATTATTGTATGTCCATGTGGGTAAGTGTGGAACATTCTGTGGCACATGTACATACACAAAACGGTTTGGCAGAATCTTTTATCAAACACATACAGCTAATTGCCAGACCATTACTTATGAGATCAAAACTCCCGATCTCAGCTTGGGGACATGCGGTTTTACATGCAGCCGAATTGATTCGCATCAGACCATCTAGTGAACATAAGTATTTCCCATCACAATTGATTACGGGTCATGAGGCAGACATATCCCATCTCAAAAAATTTGGATGTGCCGTTTATGTGCCAATAGCACCACCACAGAGAATTAAGATGAGACCTCAAAGGAAGATGGGGATATATGTTGGATATGATACTCCCACGATTATTAAGTACCTTGAGCCAACCACGGGTGATCTATTTAAGGCCAGATACGCGGATTGTCACTTTGACGAATCCGCCTATCTAACATTAGGGGGAGAAAATAATAAGCTGGTAAATGAAATTACATGGAATCAATCGTCCATATCATGGCAGGATCCTCGGACTAAAGAATGTGAAATAGAAGTCCAAAAGATAATACATTTACAAA
>OVBI01002555.1:0-18971 GCA_900406495.1 Sisymbrium altissimum | reverse complement strand
CTAAATCAATAAAGAAACCGGAGTCTTCTTGCAAAGAACCCCCCCTTAAGTTTTAAGCCAAGTGTCACATCTGCTTGAGCAACCTTGACTTATCAGAGCTTCCATCCATAGAGCTTTGTGGCGTCTTCATTCCATTCCCTATTCATTTCATCACTTGTTCATTGCCAAAGAGAGTTGTACCACCAGTTGGCCTTGAATCCATCAACCTAACCACTTCAATCCACAAGTCCATCCATTGATCTGAGGAGAAGAGAGCTGTACGGCCAGTCTCAAAGATCCCATCACCCTCACCCCGTGAGATCACCCTCTGATCTTACATCAAGCTCGGTAGGATTGGCTACCAAAATACTGAGCTGGCTATTTTCCAAGCTGGGTTGATTGCCTTTTATTCGAAAAATCCGATCAGTCCACATTAACGTTTTCATTAAACAAAAAAATATTAAATATGATCAAAAAATTTTAATACATTAAAATACACAGGAAAACAAATTATTGTAGTATACTTAGTGTGGGAACCGGAATTCACCTCAATGTATTTTCGTAAAGTTAATGTGAGGATCTGAGAATCTTGCGAGAGAAAGTAGAAAGTAGAAAGAAAGATCGAAAAAGGAAATTAGGTCAAAAAGAGAACGAACTTTTATTGATATAATGTTTTGGATGTGTAAAATGTCTTAGAATCTGTTACAAGAGGTAGAGATCGATTCCTATTTATACTAAGACAACCTAAGTCCTAAACAGCCTAAGTTTCGATGTTGGACAAAAGGTCTTTTCCTTTTTCCGATGATTTTTCTATAAATCTTTGAGGAAACTTCTAGAAACTTCCATAAGTCGGTTTCAGCCCTTGTCGGTCCATCCTTCCAGCTCGGCCCAATTCTATTCCTCATCTAGTGGTTTTCTCCTGTTTATTTGATAGACGAAACATCGTGATGTTTCAAGAAACTTCCGAAAACATCGGTATGTTCTACGAAAAGGCCATGAAGACGAAGGAAGATGCGAAACGAGACGAAACGAAAAGTGTCAGCCAGCTCGGTCAGCATTTCCTACCGAGCTGGACAGCATTCAGCATGCTGACCGTCCAGCTCGGTAGCGTGGGTGCAGGAAATGCTGAACTGGCTTGCTTCCAGGTCGATGGTGTCGTCCAGCTCGGTATACAGGATAAGAGGAGATCTTCCGATAAGTCGTGGGATGCGTCCAGCTCAGTATGCTGCAGGGTGTCGACCAGCTCGGTAGCCAGGAGGGTGGATTTTACAGAGCTGACTGGCATATGTCGTCCAGCTCGGTAGGATTGGTGAAGGAAACACCCAGCCAGCTACTCCAAGCTTCCGTACCGAGCTGGACTGCAACTCCCAACTTGTGGATGGCATAACTTTCTCATATGAACTCCGTTTGATCTGATTCTTCTTCTGAGAGATTCATAATTGAGTTGAGAAGATTTCATGTTCAAAAGCCTTGCGGTTGGGAAGATACACCTCGATCATTGAACACATATCCTGACTGCTCTGTGCTGATTAGGTCGACGTTTTTTGGCAAATAAACATTCATCCAGCTCATGTATGCTGGCCAGCTAGGTACGATTGGCTACCAAAATATTGCGCTGGATGTTTTCCAAGCTGGGTTGATTGCCTTTTACTCGAAAAATCGTAGCCTTCGTCGGTTTATCAGAAGAATCGTTCAAGAGATTGAATGATCAGCCGAACGTGATGGAGAGATGTCATTCAGCTCGGTATCACTGGCAGGTCCTGATGCCGAGCTGGCTGTCTTGTTTCTTCCAGCCGATCATCCTTTGTTTGATGAATTGCGAGTTCATCGATTCCTCGGAAAAACTCTCGAAAGACAGTTTTTCTTACTTTCTTCGCAAAGTTATCGAAAGAATGGTTCGAAATGAACTTTCTCGGAATTCATATCTAAATATGGAAACTCTTTTTCGATATTCAAATATTTTAATCGTTAATTCCGGAAATGTGGGTTTTGATTCCAACATTTAGCCCCCCAGCACGTCAATATCGAGCATGATCTTGACGCAGCGATTAAGAAGTATAGTACGGGATTAAGGAGCTAAAATGTTCTGATCCCCACATCTCGGGAACTTCGATTCTACGATTTTTGAAAGTTTGTACGATCTTTCTTGGCGACAGAGCGAGCTTTTCTACCGAGCTGAAATTGGACTGAAGCGTTTCTTGAGCTGTTCGCAAGATGGAAAAGGAGACCAAGCTGTTTGCTGTAGGAAAGCTAGATGTTGTCTGTGTGTTTTAAGGACTGTCGGAGCTTAAGTGTCTTGTATGTGAAGTGAGGATCGGTTGTGAGGATACGCTAGGGATGTTGCCTCGTTAAAAACATTTTACTAAGAAAAACCCTTTCGGAAAAAAACGTTGTAAAGGAAAATAGTGCAACGCGTATAAGGATTTGGAATTGTCTCTCCGAAAAACTGTTCGAGTTAAGGTTTTTCAAAGAGATTTTTCCGAAAAACTGTTTAAGTTAAGTTTTTCTATAGAAGTTCTTCTGAAAAACTGTTTAAGCTAAATTTCTCATTGAAGTTCTTTCCGAAACACTGTTTAAGTTAAGTTTTTTCACGGAAATTTTTCCGAAACACTGTTCATGTCCGAATTTTTTGGTAATTTTTTCTGAGAAACTGTTCATGCTAAGTTTTTCGAAAGTTTTCGTAAAAGGATTTCTGAAAAACTGTTAAGGATAAGTATTTCGGAAGTTTTTTCAAGCGAAACAACCTCGTGAACCATGAATATCGAGCTGGCTGGAAGGGATGGATGTTCGTGGGCTGAAATGCTGACTTTGGCCAGTATTTCCTAGCTGCCTACCGTCCAGCTCGGCCAGTTTTGGCTCCCATGCTTTCCTTCTTTGATTTTTTTAGGTTTTTCGGGAAAAACTTAAGTGTTTCCGGAACTTTTTTCGGAAAAGGAGAGAATTATTATTATTATCATATATATATATATATGTTTCTATATTTTTTATTATTTAATTCCTTCCGGAAAAATGTGCATGGTAAGTTTTTCGGAACTTTTTGCACGAAGCCAACCCGATTATTTCATGTACCGAGCTGGATATAAGAGTGGGATGCTCATATGCTGAATGCTGGTTTTTGACAGCATTTCCTACCGAGTTGGACAGCAGGCAGCATGCTGACCGTCCAGCTCGGCTAGTTTTGGCTTGTTTGTTATCTCCTTGAAAAACTAGTATTTCCGGAGATTTTTCATAAAAATTTTCCGAAAGACTGTTTAGGATAAGTTTTTCGGAATTTTGATAAAGTTTTTCCGGAAAACTGTTCAAGATAAGTTTTTCGGAATGTAATAAAGTTTTCACGGAAAACTGTTCAAGATAAGTTTTTCCAAGAATTTTCGTATAAAAACAGCTTGCCCACCAAGTCTACCGAGCTAGAAGGCAGGAAGGAGTATTCATGTGCTGAATGCTGATTTTGGCCAGCATATTCTACAGAGCTGGACGGTAGGCAGCTTACTGACTGTCCAGCTTGGACAGTTTTGGCTTGTGAGCCTCTTCTTTTGAAAACTCTAAGTGTTTCCCGAGATTTTTCGTAAAAGTTTTTCCGAAAGACTGTTTAGGATAAGTTTTTCGGAATTTTTAATAAAGTACGGAAAACTGTTAAAGATAAGTTTTTTGGAGGTTTAGTAAAGTTTTCACGGAAAACTATTCAAGATTAGTTTTTCCGAGAATTTTCGTATAAAAACACCTTGCCCACCAAGTCTACTGAGCTGGATGGCAGGAAGGAGCATTCATGTGCTGAATGCTGATTTTGGACAGCATATTCTACCGAGCTGGACGGTAGGCAGCATGCTGACCGTCCAGCTCGGCCAGTTTTGGCTTGTGAGCCTCTTCCTTTGAAAACTCTAGGCGTTTCCGGAGATTCTTCGTAAAAGTTTTTCCGAAAGACTGTTTAGGATAAGTTTTTCGGAATTTTTAATAAAGTTTTTCCGGAAAACTGTTTTAGATAAGTTTTTTGGAGGTTTATTAAAGTTTTCACAGAAAAACTGTTCAAGATAAGTTTTTCCGAGAATTTTCGTATGAAAACACTTTGCCCACCAAAGCTACCGAGCTGGATGGCAGGAAGGAGCATTCATGTGCTGAATGCTGATTTTAGACAGCATTTCCTACCGAGCTGGACAGCAGGCAGCATGCTGACCGTCCAGCTCGGCCAGTTTTTGCTTGTGAGCCTCTTCCTTTGAAAACTCTAAGTGTTTCCGGAGATTTTTTCTTAAAAGTTTTTCCGAAATACTGTTTAGGATAAGTTTTTCGGAATTTTTAATAAAGTTTTTCCGGAAAACTGTTTGAGATAAGTTTTTTGGAAGTTTAGTAAAGTTTTCACGGAAAACTATTCAAGATAAGTTTTTCCGAGAATTTTCGTATGACAACACATTGCCCACCAAGTCTACTGAGCTGGATGGAAGGAAGGAGCTTTCATGTGTTTAAAAATAAATTAAAAGAAGAGTAATAATAAAAAACGAAATTAACAAAAAAAAGCATGATTTCCAAAAAAACATTCTCTCTTTCAAAAGAAATTACAAATAATACCAAAAATGTTAAATTAACAAAAAAATAATTTAATAGGAAATTTTAAAGGTATAAACAATTGAAGGTGTCCACATAGAACTTTAAACCACTAATCAAATTGTGCTAAGTCAGGATCTTAATTAAATATTAAGAAAGTATCAAAAACATTTATACAAATCATCTCTTTTCTTAATAAAATATAAACCAAATAATGAAAATCAGTATAAGAAAAAAAACTTTGAAAAATGATAACTAAAAACGAAATTGTCAAAAAAAATTGAAGATTTCCAAAAAACACTATCTCTTTCAAAAGAAAATAAAAATAATATCAAAAATATTAAATTAACAAAAATAGAAAAATTTGAAGTTATAGACAATTGAAAGTGTCCACGTAGAATTTAAAATCAGCATATTAATTAAATATGAAGAAATGCCCCAAATTGACCTCGTTTGCGATCTTAATCCCAAAAGAGAACCACTCGGAAGAAAAATGCGAAAAAGGACCCCATATTTTCTAAATACCAGCGCTACCCTTATAACCTGCAGCAGTAAGTAGATTAACAGCAGATACAAGGAAAATGTAAGCAGATTCACAGCAGATATAAGGCAAATGTAAGCAGATTAAAAGCAGACATAAGGAATATGTTAGTAAATTAATAGCAGATGGAAGGCAAATGAAAGCATAGTAACAGCAGACAAAAGGCAAGCGTATGGCACATAACCGCAGATGTGAAGTAGATGATAAAGTTATCGTGTCATGTGTATGAAATTTAAGCAAACTTAATAGTACACTGGTGCATGTACACGAGCTCGTAATACAACACTGATATAAATGAATCAACAACAGTCTAAATTAGCATAAAGTTATCTAAATATTGTGTGCAGTTCTTGTAATGTATGTAAGTGTGTGCCCCCTACTCAATTTTCGTTATGTGGTAAAAAAGTGTGATCGTAAACGATGGGTGGTAAGATGTCGCGATGAAACGTGTAATTAGCATATAGGAGCTGTAAATATTACATGTACAGAAATGTTCTTCATTCAAGATACAGAAAGATGCATACATGCTCCCGGGTTAGTCAGAATCAAATCATCTCTTCATTGAATTAGATTATTCCAGTTATATGTAGTTATCGTAGTTTTACTAATTCTATACACGAGCCGAAATGGAAAGGGCCAAAAAAGGCCTACAACTATTTCATCTCTTCCGTCATTTCAGTTACTCTTAAAATGGAATCAAATTATTTCCAGTTTTACGTAGTATTATTTGTTTTACGAACTAAATTAGTTTTACGTCGTTCTCCTAGGTTTACCAATTAATTTAGAACGAGTTCAACAAGAAATGGCGTATAGGAGCTGTGAATATTAAATGTACAGAAATGTTCTTCATTCAAGATACAAGAAGATGCATACATGCTCTCAGGTTAGTCAGAGTCAAATCATCTCTTCACTGAATGAGATTGTTTCCAGTTGTAGGTAGTTATCGTAGTTTTACTATTTCTATATACGGGCCGAAAGGGAATGGGCCCAAAAAGGCCTACAACAATTTCATCCCCTCCGTTATTTCAGTTACTCTTAAAATGGAATGAAATTATTTCCAGTTTTACGGAGTATTATTTGTTTTACGAAATAAATTAGTTTTACGTAGTTCTCTTAGGTTTACCAATTAACTTAGAACGAGTTCAACAAGGAGACAACACATAGGTTAAATCGAGGAAGTTCAAATAAACAACGAGTAAACAACCCATAAGTTCAAAGGTAATGACAACATATGAAACAGAGATTAATAAATAAGTTCTGAAAATTTTTTAAATCCCTTATTGATTACTCTACTCATTTCCTTACCGTTACCCATAGATATCGACCCCACCACACTTGCAGCCGCCGTAAGTATCTTCTTCAGCTCTGCAATTTCTTGTCCCATTGTCTTCACCTCATAGCGAATGGTTGCAAATTCTACAAATGGCTGAGAAATCTCTTGAATCTCAGTGTGTAATTTTTCCAACTTCTCTTCGACACCATGAATCCAGGGTTTCGAGAAGTGGAGGTCATCATTCTGTCTCATAAGTATCATAATATCAGTCATAATATTGAGAGTCCAAAATGTTCTATAATCAATTAAACAGCTAAATAATAAACATGTATACTTTGGCTCACCCCATACGCCTTGCAGTTAAAGTGTATGTGTGAAGCGGCGGGTTAGGTTGAGGAATCAGAGATCTGACGGATGATTTTTTCACCGCATGGACAACGTTTCGAGATGCCGTAGTCCGCATCGTCCACTGCAAAAATGTACTCGATTCGCCTCCGGTTCTCCTTATCATAGCGGTAGTTGGGGTCCAAGGGATCCATTATACAGTATCTAAGGAGCTCGTATCTAAGAGTATATAGAGAATACAATCAATTAAACAATCAATTTAAGAATCGATTAAAAATCGACATCAATATTTGTAATCGTAATCGGAACTCTTACTCGATTGGGAGTGTTGCTACTATATGTGGAAAAAGATTTTGGCGGAGAGAGTCGGAGTGAGTTATGAGAGAGAGGAATGATGAGAAGATGAAGCATAAAAGAAAAAAGGTTTTAATTATAAATCGAGCCCACGGATTAGAAAAACCAAAAAAGTTTAATTTTAAATCGAGCCCGCCTACTAGAAAGAACAAATGAATTTTAAATCGACTCTCACGTGCACAGTCTTTTCGGATAATTAGTCACATGTGCGCTACCAATTATTTAGACATAGTTTTCCCAAAAAAAAACAGTTTTACAAACGACTGCAATAGTTTTACTTTGGCATTTTTTTCGTTTAAAATTAGTTATACACAATCATAAAATAAATTTTTTCTGTTTTACAGTTCATTTAGCCTTCTTATCTTTTTATCTATGATGTTTTATGAGTTCATATGCTCAAAAACTCAAAATCCGTAATATTATCGATAAATTTTTCTTTATTATGTACAAACTGACATTAACAGCATAACGAATTCACTTTGTATATTTGAAAAAAGACTCGATTTTTAATTTTTTCTTTCAATAGCTTTTCCGATCAATTTTTGTTTTTATCATATCCCCTACAACAATGAGTTAACTCAATTCAATTTAACAAGACTAACTCTCGTCATTGACTGATATTATTTATAATTTTACATAGTTATACTAGTTTTACTAATTATATGAATAATTGGACCTGATGTTATTTAAGCTCAAATAATACATTATTACCAATATTAACGTTTAGTAAACGAGGCATCATATTGTAAATAATTTTTTTGTTTACTGCAAACTAGAGGATGAACAGTGTCTACACTATGAAAATAGCCTTGGGCTGGAGTTCATTTTACTGCAAAAATGGCATTGGGTTGGAGACATGCAACCAATGTAACTGCAAAATGCAGTTCACATTTCCCAACTCCGTTTTTAAAATAATTATATGATATGCCCAAATGGGGAAAGTGGATTCTGATAAAAGGATACAGTTTTATTTGAACTTTTTTTATAAATTAAGTTAAATCGAGGAAAGTTGTTTATTACTAGCACATCCTTACTAATTTAAAAGAAATTTAAAAGAAAGAAATTATATCTTACACCTAGGTCACCTATTCTAAATCGGATACCTCGGATCTAACCCGAAAAAGTGAAAGCCCTAATAAAAAACGCGATTTTCACCTTTTAAATTTATTCTCAACATATTGAGCATTTCATTAGTGAAAAAATCCGATATAAAGATGTGAGAGAAAAGCTAATTGAAATGGGACCTTGTCGTGATAGGTTGAAGATGGCTGTCCTCTACTTCATAACCAGCATTGTTGCAGGGCACACAAAGACGAGTGGAGCAGATGCTATGACAGTTGTCCCCTTCGTTCTAAGAGCAGTCAATGATCTTCGTTTTTATGAGACATTTCCTTGGGGGAGGTACTCATTTTATAACATGCTTAGAGAGATTGAGCGCACGATGGATCATTTTAAAGGGGAAGTGAAGGAGGGTGCAATGTGGCCGATTCCAGGTTTCATTATTCCTTTGGAGGTAAAAAGTATAAATTCGTTTAGTTACTACGTCTTTTTATGTTATGAGAATAAGGTAAGAGGAAGTAAATGTGTCTTCTGTAGGTTTTAGCATTTGAGGCAATTCCCCAATTGGCGAATAAATGCCAAGAAAGTAATCCAGGCGGGAAGGATAATTGTCCAAGGATGTGTAGGAGTAGATTCAAGAGAAGCAGAATGAGAGGGTTTCCTATTTGCAAAATAAACGAAGAACTTGGAAAAACTAAGGTTAGTTTAGTTGTCATTTGCATAAGAAATATTTTGGACTGTTTTGCTTTTGTTTGAAACTGTATTGGTCGTTTTCATGGACATGACATTATGAGTATCCTTATTCCATCGGATGAAGAAAAAACTCTTCTTAATGGAATCATGGAAAATGAGGATGATGAAGGTAAGGATGATTTCACTGTTGACCGTTGGATGCAGCGTCTTAATTTTAATAAGCCCATATGGTTTGAGGAGATGTATAACGAAGATGTGGCTGGCCGAGAAGAAGAGGAAGAAGAGTCACAAGAGGAGGCTGAGATTGCANCCCCCCCCCCCCCATTGAACGTTTGGAGAATGATCCTGGTCGGCTGAACAGCATGAAAAAGGAAATGGAAGATGGGTTTAAGGACCTGGGAGTTCGGTTGACTAATATAGAGGAGAAGATAGTCGAGAAGGTTGATGTGTTGGAGATTAAAGTCGAGAAGGTTGAGGAAAGAGTAGTAGTATTGGAAGGATTTGTGAAGGAGCATTCTGATGCGAGGAAGGATGTTGAAGGAGATAATAAAAAGAAGAAAAATTGACATCGGTTGAGTGCATCAGATGGAGAGACAGAAAATGCAGGAGGAGGCGTAGGCGTAGGCGAGGGTTATGGGGTGAAACGGAAGCAGAGTGAAGCAGCCATTCACCCAACTGGTCAAGTGACAAGGTCAAAAAATAATAAAAAGGATTAGAAACTGACCTGAGAAATATTTGTCTCCTGGTTTGACGTTTTATTTTGAATTTGAATTATGTTAATGAAGATATGTTTATACTGATATCAGATAATTACTCTATGTTGATGGATGGCTGATTTTCGCATAATTTTATTAAGAAGAGGAAAAACGAGGAAAACCTATGTAAAAATAAATGAAAAAGTGTGAGGCTTGTTTAAGGAGGTAATAGCTTGAAAAAAATGATTAAACCACATGAATTAATAAATATTTTCTGAGTGACTAATCAATTTAACATCATATATCAAGATATTATATCCTCGAAAAACCATGACTCTCCAAAACCGCAGAACACATATACATTTATCTTCTGTGGACTGTTTCTGCCACATATCCTCAAACTCGACAGCGTATCTACCAAATGCAATGCACCTCATATCCTGTCCAGTAATCGATGCAAATCGAATATACAACATTGTGCAACGCAGGATTTAAGAAAACCATCAAACATGACTATATAATATTTGTTACCAGGAAAACGAAGGGTAGGCGAAATCATAAAAAAGAAAAACAGTAGCGCTGAATTTAGAATACGAATCTAAATGACTAACCTAAAATCTCTTAGGGTAAATTCTAGCGTATACTTCGAATCCAGATCACGGTACTCAGAAAGTGTTTCATCCTCAAAAAGATTACCAACTCTAACGACAACACCGAGCACATCAACTACGAAAATAGAGAAACAGTTAGATTGTCAGCAATAACAACAACGTGATGTACACAAGAGACTAGAAAGTGTAGATCGATTAAACTTACTTACATATATATTGTTCACCAGTGGCATCTTCAAAATCCCTTCAAAAGTGGAGAAAGAGTAGATACCCAATCCTGTTTTTTTTCTTTGGACGCTCAATAAAAGTTTTGCGGTTGAAATAGACACAGAGATTATGAGGAATCACCTTGATCGCTCTATGTTCCTTCATGACCTTAAAACCACCGATATAAAACCACCATCCTTCGATAATCTCTTCAAAAGTTTCCCACAGTGAATCTGGTATAGTTGCTACTATCCTTGAACCCTATAAAAAATAAACAATATAATTCAAAAATCTCTTAACCGACTGAAACTGAGTTCATTTTGTGGTGGGAAGAATTAACTACCTGTTCATCAGAAAGCACGATCGAAAACTGCTCACCACCATTCGCCGATGGTTCGATAAAAACTCTGACAACGAGAACACATATATGCCAGCCTCTCTGATGGAGTTTAAGTTCGGAGATCATAGTGCAAGGAGACATGTTATAATCGCCCTCTAGGAATTCCGAATAAAAGATAAATCAACAAGTATGCGATAGCATGCTGATATTGGTGTTCAGAGGTACCTATAAAATACTAGATGTTAAGGTTCACGCCAAAATGTCTCTAAAAGTATTTTAATAAAGTAGCTTTTCATATTCCTTCATGCATAACAATATTATTTGGTTGTTTAATATATCCTGACGTATATGGCTACATGCTAATGGTTCTTTAATACATATTTTATCAAAACTTTCAGTGGTACAATATTTATTACTTTGTTGGATAAACAAAAAATATAGTTAGTTCAGTGAGTTGAAATAGGAATATCATTTTGCTAAATTGGAAGCAATTGTTATAAAAACCTCAATTATGAGGTTTATGTGATATCTACAACTTATCTTTCCCAAATTTCATTTTTATTGAAAAAAATAAACATGAAAACAAAATTTAATAATGTTGTGAGCTATTTATACATTAAAGAAAGAGAGGTGGGCTATCTGGATCCTAATTATTATATCTAGATGCACAGTATAAAGTAGCTGATACACTGTTTGCTTGTGTCATTATTGCATGTGGATGTGGGGAATGCTCATCTTTATCATGTTTTTAGGAAAAAAATATAAAAAAACATATTGGCAATCTACTCAGTATATCTTTACCTATTTCACCAAATACTTTGATTTAATTTTTTTTTTTAAATACTTGGGTTTAAAATACATTTTATGAAAGATTGAGTTACAAATAACTTTAATACAAAAATTAAGGGGTGGATTTCACCAAATATATAGTGTAGGTTTGCAAATTCTTATTACGAAAGTTCGGGTATGAAAATGCGCATGAGTCAACGTTCATGTTGGTTTTCCCCATTTTCACGTTATCTAGCACAAAAAATTCAACAATATTGTAGATGTATCGCAAATGACAACCAAATGGCAGGTGCGTCTGCCTTGTAAAAGCCTGCATATATATGAGCTGAACCAAAAGAAAATGGACCGAAAAAGAATACAAAACAAGCACAAAAAATGTTGCTTTATGTTTTGAACACAACACCTCTAATACATATGTACATGTTTGTAACCAACTCAGAACTTGCTGGTGGCCCCGGGAAGGTTAACAGTAAGCGATGTACGGCCCCAACCACATGTAAACCCCCACTTTTTATCCATGATTTATATTTATTTTATAATTATTTTGATTGTTAGAACGTCTTCTTCACCTCTGCGAGATATCTTCCACATTATTTGTTTCCTTTTTATAACTCTATAACATTCTTTTTGTACTTCTTTACCAAAATCTGTATTCATATTCTTCAAATTCAGGCAATTTCGTCCACTATTAAGGTAAAGCGTTTTATGTATTCAGCTTCCGTTGCAAACGTCATAACACCCTAAGATTCGATATCACAATTAGTTGGTTATGCAGGTTCGACAGTTATGGATTCGGCTAGTAATTTTCCCCCCAGATTGTTCTCTGATGATCAGGAGCCATCCCCAGACATAAGCATAAACTACAGCTCAAATTTCAAACATCTGAAATTTGTCAGTGATGCAGTTGGCCGCGATGTCTGGGAAAATGTTAAAAATTCTCAACTTGGAATTATATGTAAGTTTGCGGAACTGGGCTTTGATATGAGTACAAGACTTCTTCATTTCATTCTTTGCAAACAACTTCTTTGTAAGAGACCAAATGAGCTGTGGTTTTTGATAGCGGGACAGCCTGATCGTTTTTCCCTGTTCAAGTTTGAAGATATAACAGGGTTGAATTGTGATCAAATCCCTGATTCGCCGGTATTAGTTGATGAGGAAGAAGATCGTCGTTTTTGGAGTTTATTCGAACTCCCGCGTCCCCGGACCACCCCGAGCATTGAGGACATTGTCCGGGTGTGTGATAAAAGTTGCAGCTCGTGGTCCAAGGACGATAAGATTAGACTTAGTTATTTAGCAATCTTAAACAATGGTTTGCTTAGTCTTGACCGACGTCAGGCTATTCAGCCTGAGCAAGCTAAGACTGTTATGGATTTGGAGTATTTTGGTGATTATATTTTGTTTTTGCTCACAGACTGCAGATGTCTGTTCACATTGGCCATGTAACGTAGTCGATCATATCCAAACAGTCGATCCGCCAGTTTGGGGTGAAACGTTGTCTCATACGTCACCGGCAGAAGAAGATACATGAGTAGCAGGACTACAGAAATCAGAAGTTCAAGTATCCCCAGTGAAGTCACCCCACATCATCGAGGACAGAGGAGTACACCCACAGAAAATAGTGGAAGTTGAAGTATCCTGATCGAAGTCAACTCACATCAATAAGGAGAAAAAAGGAATACAACCACAGAGTGTAGTAGAAGTTGAAACACCCACAGGGTCGTCACCCAATATCATCGAAGACAGAGGGGAAGAAAAACCACATAAAGTCCAGCTTATAATTCCCTCTCGGAGGAGTACGAGGCTAGTAGACTTGGCTGCAAAACGGCCAGGGAACGAAGTAAACCCGATGATGGACCTCAGTATTCCAAGTAATAGCGAGGTTGTATACGAGGAAGTTTCACCGACGTGGAACAACTTCAGGAAAACAAAGTAAGTGAACGAGACACAAAGCAATGACTTCTAAGAAATGATATTACAAGTTACTCCTGTTTGTCTGGATTGTCAGCTTTTACTAACTTGAAACTATCTGTCTGACACAGAGGTTCCAAGTTCCCATTTGGCACGGACAGCGATGCGATTTGTTTTTCCGTGTTTATACGAAGCCACGAGCTTGGTTGAATTCTGAGATCAGGAAAGCAACTTTGAATTCCTGTAGCTATCCTTTTGCAGTTGAATCAGATACCGGTTGCTTGTCTCTAACTTATTGACCCTGTTGCAGCACCTTGGAGCTGCCTTAGATATGTACAGATTGAGATTCGTCAACAACCCAAGTGCTTACCCCTCTACAAGGATTGCTATACTGGATTCATATTTTTCTTTGTTCTGGCCAAGTAAGTACGCGGATTGGCTAAAAGATCATTCTACCTTACCACCTGGAGTCTTTGAGTACTACTCCGGAAAAAGGCTAGTTTTTGCCCAAATATGCAAGCAGTTGGTCCGGGATGTGGATACACTATATACAGTTCTGTTGGTAGACTCCAAGCATTGGGTTTCGATGGTAATTTCTTTCCCGGAACGGACTGTCAGCATCTACGATAGTATGCCAAAAGTATGTGGCCAGGAAGCTACCCGTGAGGCGGCGAAGCCATTTGCTCATATGATTCATTACGTGTTGGGGTTTTTTGCCGATACATCAGTGAAACCAGATATGGATACTTCCATGTATACCATCCAATTTGTTGAGAAGGGGGTTCCGAAAGGCAGACCACCATATGGAGATTGTGGAATTTACGCTATCAAAATACTAGAGTGTCTAATGCCGGGTGTGAAGTTTGACAATCAAGATCTTTGCGATAGTAATATGAAGGAAGTAAGGTTGAAACTCGCGGCGGAAATGTACGATGAAACAAAAGAGCATGGAGGTAAAATGTTACAGTAAACTTGACATCCAGTCTTACGCAAATGTCGATAATTGTGATCAGGCATTGGCATAACAAATAAAGTCTTTATATTTAAACGTGCTTGAGTTTTTGCCGCCACAATAGATATAGGGATAACACATGTTTCGCAGTTTTCGCAATTTCAGTGTTAAGTTCAGATTAGACAATGTTTTCTTTCGTTTGGTTGTGACCTCGCTTTTATATTGAAACCGTATGACAACAACATTGCTATCTTATTTTATCATTTGAGTTTATCTTGGTTCTGTGTTTGGTTTGCGATTGAAAACTTATAACATCTTTTATTTAGGGTGTAACACTCGTTATTTAATGTGAACAACAACAGCTAACACTTAAAGGTTTAGAATCCTGCGGAAATGTGATAATTAGATAATATGTCTATCATCAAGAGACAAGAACAACAACAAAACACCTAAGCATTCTCATCAATGAGAACCTTAGGTAGTATCTAAAATCTAAATATTAATATTTTCAAATAATTTTGTTATATAATTAATTTTTAAGATTTGAAAGAAATTTACTCCATTAGATGAAAGACACATGTAATATGAATATTTAGGAAGTTCTCATCCGAGAACTTATTATCTCTCTCTCTCATATTTTCTTTTAGTTTTGATTTATTTTTATTATGAGATACTCCATGAGATACTATCAATGGAGTTGCTTTAATTAAGGTCATCTTTTGGTATGAGGTTTAAAGTATCTCAAAATAAAGTAATACTTATTTTTAATAAAACTAAATTAAATAATTAAATTAATAATGTTAAATTTATCAGAAAAAGGGCACCTAGCAGATGGGTATGTAATACGCGGTTCTTTGTCTCTTCATTCAGAGACGGTATCACCATCATCTCTTGGGCAACTCCAATGCAACGGCAAAACTGCATATATAGTTTTTTTGTGTTTCAACCAAACGGTAAAATAGACGGCATATTTTTTAATTCTAAATTTTAATGACAAATATATACATAAATAATTATTTATTAATTAATTATACTTCAACATATAATAATAAGCAAATTAATTAATGATACAAATATATACTATAATAAAAATTAATTAAAATACTGAAAATATAAAATTAAAAAATTAAAGCCAAACATACATAAAAAATATAAAATAGATCTTATATAACGGATTATACTTTTTTAAACGGATTGTAATCTTATATTTATTTAATTAATCATTTAATAATTATTATTTATCAAAAATATAAAATAGATCTAATTAATTTCTTTAATTGTTAGTTTATATATTGAAATTTATTTTGTTATCAATTATAATTTTATATTTAATTTATTAATTAATCAGTTTTGTAAATAGTTATTATTTATTAAAACTCTTAAATAATAAAGAGTATCTTATATTTAATATTATAATAATAAGAAATATTCTTTTTGGTGTGGGATTTGGCGTTTATAACTTGAAAGATGATGTGGATTAAAGATGATGTGGATTAAACGCTGTTAATTTATTTATTTTGTTATCAATTATAATTTTACTTTCAACACCGTTTAATCCACATCATTTTTGTTTTGTTTTTTCACGAGCTTCATTGTATAAGTTCAATAGTTGAATAATTTATTCAACACCCCCATAAAATATCTAAAATTATTTAAGGAAAGTCGCCCACTATGAGGTTACCCACCATTATGTTAACATCAACGAACGGGTGAATAAGACCCGCGCGTTTGTAAGTGGTTATACCCGTTTTATCCATAAAATATTAAGACAAAATAAATAAAATGAAAAATTTGAAATCAGCGGAAATAATGTCCTCCACAAAATTAAAGAGGATGAAAACTACCATGATTAGCGGTGATGTCTAATCCAACTTATTCTGATTAAAATAATTATTTTTTTATAGAAAAGCAAGAGAGAAAAGAAGAAAAGTTTCTTTCCATAGAACTTTTGAGATTGTTGTAAAACCCTTAAAGTACAAGTGTCATCCATTCATTAGTTGAATTTTAAATTGTTTAAAATATTAATATTTTTGTTTTTTAAGAATCTCATATAAGTTTTCACCATTGAACATGCTCTATTTATCTCTTATATAACATTAACCATCGTATTTGAATTATAAATTATTAAAACCTTTTCCACTTGACTGGTTAATATATGAGCTGAAACTATAGTACTAGTATTTGAGCCAAAATATTAACACTATTTATGCTATACAACCAAAGTCTAAAATGGCTATCCAGTCACACCCTTTGTAAAACACGCAATAGATTTGTGTTTTTATTTTTTTAAATTTTTTTATTTGTTTGTTATTTTTTAATAAGCACTCTTTTTAATTAAGATTCTCAAATGCAAGTTCTTCTACTCTGTTTTTTTGGATTGTTTCTCTCCTTTTTCATTATCTTCTGATTCTATCTAAATTTTCCAATATTTGGCTTTTGACAACAAACAACAATTTGACATATTTCAGTAACACATTTGGTCGAAGTTCCCCTCACCATCTAGCAGGTACGTGTTTTGGTTTGGGCGCTGTTTCTAAGTTTGCCTTAGCCGCCGTCGTTTGCAGCTTAATTGCAGAGACTGAGCCATTAATTTTCACGGCCGTTCCAGTTGACCGATTAATTTGGTAAACACTTTCTGATTTACGCTCTGAAGGCTTAGGGTTTTGTTTTCTGTAAAAATGGTTTTTACGGTTTCTTAATTGATTTGTGTTTATGTTGGTAGTTAATAGATGCTTATGTCCATGTAATTTATGTTATCCAGGTTCGACAGTTAGTTATGGAATCGTCGTATAGTAATTTCCCTCCAAGATTGTTCTCTGATGATCAGGATCCATCCCCAGACAGAAGCATAAGCTACAGCTCCAATTTCAAACATCTAAAACTTGTCAGTGATGCAGTTGGCCGCGATGTCTGGGAACATGTTAAAAACTCTCAACTGGGAATTATATGTAAGTTTGCGGAACTGGGCTTTGATAAGAACTCTCGAACTTCTCTCTTTATCGAACACAAACTTCGGAACTCTGTAACCGATAAACCGTTAGAGAAGGGAAAACGAAACACAGGGGCTGAGCTCTCGAAACTCCTCCACCAACTCCATCTGGACGATGCCAAGAGGCAGAAAGACGAAAGTCCATGCGAACCAGTGGTTTCATTGTGCATCGACGATTCCCATCCTGAAAGATGCGTTGAAATCGGTGCAAATCTTCATAAACCAATTAAATTCGAGCTCATTGCTCTCCTCAAAAGAAACGTGAGCACTTTCGCATGGGCAGCTGAAGACATGCCAGGTATCGACATCAGTACGACCTGCCATGAGCTCAATGTTGATCCAACCTTCAAACCGATCAAGCAAAAAAGGCGAAAACTCGGTCCAGAAAGGGAGAAGGCAGTCAATGACGAAGTCGAAAGACTCCTCAAAGTTGGATCGATCACCGAGGTACAATATCCCGATTGGCTTGCCAATCCGGTAGTCGTCAAAAAGAAGAATGGAAAGTGGTGTCTCTGTGTGGATTTTACAGACCTCAACAAGGCATGTTCCAAAGACATTTCCCGCTCCCACACATCGACAGACTAGTCGAGGCAACAGCTGGAAACAAGCTACTCTCCTTCATGGACGCATTTTCTGGTTACAACCAGATTATGATGAATCCAGATGATCGAGAAAAAACAGCGTTCATTGCAGATTGTGGAACGTATTGCTACAAAGTGATGCTTTTCGGACTGAAGAACGCTGGCGCAACTTACCAATGCCTAGTAAACAAAATCTTTGCTGATCAATTGGGAAAGACCATGGAAGTCTATATAGACGACATGCTCATGAAGTCTCTCGAAGAGAAGGATCACGTGAAACACTTGTCGGATTGTTTCGATTGCTTGAATAAACACAACATGAAACTCAATCCCATTAAGTGTAGATTCACAGTCTTCTGGGGAATTCCTAGGATACTTGGTAACCCACCGAGGAATCGAGGCAAATCCAAAACAAATCAATGCCCTGATCGACATGGCTTCCCTAAGGACCAAAATAGAGGTCCAAAGACTTACTGGACGAGTGGCTGCGCTAAACAGATTCATATCTCGATCAACCGATAAATGTCTCCCTTTTTACGACATGTTAAGGGGAAACAAAAAGTTTGATTGGACAGAAAAATGCGAGGAAGCTTTCCAGCAGCTCAAAGCTTACCTAGCAAGCCCACCAGTACTCGCAAAACTAGTAGTGGGCGAACCATTATTCCTCTACACTGCCGTTTCACAGACCGCAGTCAGTGGAGTTCTAATTCGAGAAGAGAGAGGCGAACAGCGACCAGTCTTTTACGTGAGCCAAACTCTTACCGATGATGAGACTCTCTACCCGCAGATGGAAAAACTAGCACTGTCGGTGGTTGCGTCTGCGCGAAAGCTCTGACCTTACTTCCAATCCCACACTAACGTAGTCTTGACCACCTTCCTACTCAGGACCATCTTACACAGCCCAAGTCTCTCGGGACGTTTGGCTAAATGGGCAGTTGAGTTGAGTGAATACGATATCGAGTTTCGATCAAGAACGTGTGCGAAATTGCAAGTTCTCGCCGACTTTCTGGTCGAACTCTCTCCTCTAGGAAGTACCAACAAACCAGAAAATACTACTTGGATCCTTCGCGTTGATGGATCATCCTCGAAACAAGGATCAGGGATCGGAATCCGTTTGAC
>OVBI01002554.1:0-18994 GCA_900406495.1 Sisymbrium altissimum | reverse complement strand
TCAAAAAGAGAACGAACTTTTATTTCTATAATGTATTGAATGCGTAAAACGCCTTCGAATCTGTTACAAGAGGTAGGGATCGATCCCTATTTATACTAAGACAACATAAGCCCTATACAACCTAAGTTTCGATGTGGGAGGAAAGGTCTTTTCCTTTTTTGATAAAATTTCCATAAATCTTCGAGGAAGCTTCTAGAAACTTCCATAAGTCGGTTTCAGCCCTTGTCGGTCCATCTTTCCATCTCGGCCCAATTCTATTCCTCGTCTAGTGTTTTTATCCGGTTTATTTGATAGACGAAACATCGAGATGTTTCGAGAAACTTACGAAAACATTGGTATGTTTTACGAAAAGGCCATGAAGACGAAGAAAGAAGCGAAACGAGACGAAACGAAAAGCATCAGCCANCTGACCGTCCAGCTCGGTAGCCTGGGTGCAGGAAATGCTGAACTGGCTTGCTTCCAGGTCGATGGTGTCATCCAGCTCGGTATACAGAATTAAAAGAGATCTTCCGATAAGTCGTGGGATGCGTTCTGCTCAGTATGCTGAAGAGTGTCAACCAGCTCGGTAGCCAGGAGGGTGGATTTTACCGAGCTGACTGGCATATGTCGTCCAGCTCGGTAGAATTGGTGAAGGAAACACCCAGCCAACTGCTCCAAGCTTCCGTACCGAGCTGGACTGCAACTCCCAACTTGTGGATGGCATATATTTCTCGTATAAACTCCGTTTGAACTGATTCTTCTTCTGGGAGATTCAAAATTGAGTTGAAAACATTTTCCAAGTTGTTTCATGTTCTAAACCCTTGTGGTTTAGAAGATACACCTCAATCATTGAACACATATCCTGACTGCTCTGTGCTGATCAGATCGACGTTTTGTGGCAAGTGCTTGGAAAAACATGCATCAAGCTCATTTTTTCTGACCAGCTCGGTAGGATTGGCTACCAAAACACTGATGTGGCTGTTTTCCAAGCTGGGTTGATTACCTTTCACTTGAAAAATTGTAAGTTTCGTCGGTTTATCGGAAGAATCGTTAAAGAGGTGGAATGATCAGCCGAACGTCATGGAAAGATGTCAGTCAGCTCGGTATCACTGGCAGGTCTTGATACCGAGCTGGCTGTATTTTTTCGTCCAGCCGATCATCCTGTGTTTGATGAATTGTGAGTTCATCGATTCCTCGGAAAAACTCTCGAAAGACAATTGTTCTTACTTTCTTCGCAATGTTATCGACAAAGTGGTTCGAAATGAACTTTCTCCGAATTCATATCTAAATATGGAAACTCTTTTCCGATATTCTAATATTTTAATCGTTAATTCCGGAAATGTGGGTTTTGACCCCAACAATGATTTTGCGTGACAATGGAGAAGTTGAATCGGAAGCCGAAGAAAAAGATGATGGACCAATCTTTGATGAAGGACCGGACGATGAGCTCTTCGATTACCCTGCCCAGGGCCAGCTCCTAGTCACCCGGAGAACTCTTAACGTCTAGCCTAAAACAGAGGACGCAGAACAAAGGGAAAATATGTTTCATTCTCGTTGTTCGGTCCAGGGTAAAACATGTTCTCTTATTATTGATGGGGGCAGCTGTACAAATGTCGCTAGCGATGTTTTGGTCAGGAAGCTTGGTCTCGAGACGCGTCCCCAACCGCATCCCTTTAAACTCGAATGGCTGAACAATGCGGGCGAGCTACGCGTCACGGAACAGGTCACGGTACCAATCACGATAGGCCGATACAGCGATGAAATCTTGTGCTATGTCCTTCCGATGGACGCCAGCCATCGCCATATTCTTCTCAGTCAACCATGGCAGTACGATAAGAAAGCGATCCACGATGGATTCACGAACCACCACTCCTTCGACCACGATGGCAAGAGAATAACATTGGTTCCTCTTTCACGATCAGAATTTAATCATGACCAAATGCAACTTAAGAAAAGTCATGATACAACCGAGCCCAAAGAAGAGCCTAAGACGACCAAGAAAAATTCTAACTTCCTGGCCAAGCAAGCACAAGTAAGAAAAACATTTTTTTCTCAAACTCCTTTCCTTTTGCTGATTTATAAAGAAACCCTCATGGTATCTTCTAACCTGGCACCGGAGTTTCCAAGTGATCTTTAAGACATCCTGCAGGACTTCAAAGACATTTTCCCTGAAGAAAATCTGAAAGGACTGCCTCCGGTCAGGGGAATTGAACACTAGATAGATTTTGTTCCCGGAGCTTCTCTTCCCAACCGTCCAGCCTACAGAACCAACCCGGTTGAAACCAAGGACTTGCAAAAACAAATTGGAGAGCTCTTGGAGAAAGGTTACATCAGGGAAAGACTCAGCCCATGCGCGGTCCCTGTTCTGCTAGTGCCAAAGAAAGATGGGACGTGGAGGATGTGCGTGGACTGCCGTGCCATAAACAACACAACGGTAAAATATACACATCCAATCCGTAGGTTAGATGATATGCTTGACGAGTTGCATGGTTCTTCTGTGTTTTCAAAAGTTGATTTAAAAAGTTGATATCACCAAATTCGTATGAAAGAGGGTTATGAATGGAAGACCGCTTTTAAAACTAAGCTAGGATTGTATGAATGGTTGGTTATGCCTATTGGACTGACCAATGCCCCTAGCACCTTTATGCGTCTCATGAATCATGTGCTTAGAACTTTTATAGGTCATTTTGTGGTTGTTTGTTTCGATGATATTCTCATCTATAGCAAGAACCTAGAAGAGCATAAAGAACATTTGCGTTTGGTTCTTGAAGTACTTAGAAAAGAACAAATATATGCCAACTTGGTCTTTTTAGGTTTTGTTATGGGTGCAGATGGACTACATGTAGATGAGGAGAAGGTACAAGCTATCCGGGACTGGCCAAGTCGAAAGACCATCACTGAAGTCAGAAGCTTCCATGGACTGGCAGGGTTTTACCGAAGGTTCGTACGAAACTTCAGTACCATTGCAGCTCCGCTTACTGAGGTGGTGAGGAAAATTGTGGGTTTTAAGTGGGAGCAAGCTCAGGAAGTTAACTCAAGCTCCTTTACTTGTTCTTCCAGACTTCTCTAAAACCTTTGAAATAGAATGTAATGCCTTAGGCGTTGGGATTGGTGCTGTCTTGATGCAGGAGAAGAGACCGGTGGCATACTTCAGTGAAAAGCTGGGTGGAGCCACGGTTAACTACCCAACTTATGATAAAGAACTGTACGCTTTGGTGAGGGCTCTCCAAACGTGGCAACACTACCTTTGGCCCAAAGAGTTTGTGATACACACGGACCACCAGTCTCTGAGGCATCTGAAAGGACAAAACAAGCTGAATAAAAGGCATGCCCGCGGGGTGGAATTAATTGAAACATTCCCTTATGTTATCAAATACAAACAAGGTAAGGAGAATGTGGTCGTTGATGCCTTGTCCCGAAGGTATGTTCTTGTTTCAGCTCTAAAAACCAAGTTTCTTGGATTTGAATTTGTTAAAAACCTATACGCATCTGATCCAGACTTTAAAGAAGTTTTTAGGAAATGCACAAAGGTCGCTTATGGGAAATATTATCAAGTCTCAGGGTTTTTGTTTTTTGATAACCGTCTTAGGGAAGTTCACAGTGGTGGACTCATGGGACACTTTGGAATCAAGAAAACCCACAAGGTTGTCTACGAACACTTCTTCTGGCCGAGCTTGATGAAAGATGTGGAAAGAATTTGTAATCAAGGAGTCAAAACCAAGGTTTGTATTCTACCCTTCCGATACCTGAGCTTTCCATATAAGAACTCACAGGTCTTGAAGCTTGCAGCCTTGGTAAAGATGTCAGCCAATTGTTCTGAACTCCTAGTATAGCATGGCAAGATCACTCCAAGTTGCATCTGCTCTCTCACTTTGTGACAGTCCACCTCGATGTGCTTGGTCCTTTCATGGAAGACTGAGTTGGAGGCTATGTGAATTGCTGCTTGATTATCGCAATGCATTGTGATCGGATATTCAGTCTCTCTTCCTAAGTCTTTAAGCAGCATCTTCAGCCACATTAGCTCAGTAGTGAGTCTCCTCATTGCTCTATACTCAGTCTCAGCAGTATAGCTTTCCATCTCCAAACGGTGTGTCTTCTTCATTTTCTCCTTGTTGATGGATATTGCAGGCATCTTCTAGAGGAGTCTTAGCCGGCTTTGCTTCTAGCTTTCCTGTTTCATTCAAAAGATCAAGTATGTACTTTCTTTGGGATAAGAAGAGACCTTCCTTTGATCTACAAACTTCTATTCCATGAAAATACTTTAGTTATCCAAGATACTTAATATCAAATACTGATTTCAAATAAGATTTAGTTTCTTGAATACCAACCTTGTCATTCCCAAAGATGATGATATCATCAACATAAATGAGAATGACTATAATACCTTTGATGGCTTTGCAATGTGAAGAGTGTGTGATCGGCTTCAGACCTTCTGAAGACTCGGCCAAGCAATGTGATACTCAGCTTTCTGTACTAAGCTCTAGGAGATTGCTTTAACCCATATATAGGTTTTCTCCACTTGAGTACTTTCTCGGGTTGAATGATGTCCTTAAGGCCCGGTGGAGGAGTCATGTATACTTCCTCTTCAAGCTCCCCCTGAAGGAAGGCATTCTTCACATCCATTTGCCACAATTCCCACTCCAAGTTCGTTGCAATAGAGAGGACAACTCGCACAGTGTGTAGCTTCGCCACAGGGGAAAAGGTCTCTCGATAATCTTCTCCGTAGGTTTGAGTAAATCCTCTTGCAACAAGTCTTGCCTTGTATCTCTCAATGTCACCATTGCTCTTATACTTAATAGTGAAAACCCACTGCATCTCTCCAGATCTTAAGATCTTTTGCCTCTTCATAAGTTCTTGGAACCGCTTCTTGATCTAGGATGCTGATAAAGGTTTGGTGTTGTGCTGGAACATAGTCAAGAGAGCAGACAGCTTGAGTAGGATAAGCCACCGCTTGACAATTGTAGTAAACCCTGGTGTTGAGGCAATTAGAGGGATCTTTCCTTAGTCTCCCACTTCTTCTCAGAGCAGGGACAGGTACTTCTGCTTGTGCGTTTGGAATGGTAGCTTTCCTCAGTCTCTCACTTCTTCTCAGACCAGGGACCGGTGCTTCTGCTTGTGTATTCGGAATGGGGGAGGATGATTCAGCCGGCGCACTCATTTCTGGTCCATCTTGGGTTGGTTGATCATGTTGATCATTATTGACTTGAACCGACTCAGTTTGATCATGAACACTCCCATTCTCCCCCTCAGGATCAAGCTGAGGTGCATCAGAGGCAGTGGTGGAGGGACTGATGCCTACTCAAAAAGCTTAGCAACACGATCAGAGTGGGATTGAGACAGATTCTGGAGAGTCTCCCATTTCTTCTCAGTATAGTAGCCTTGTGTCTCATGGAACTTGACATCACGAGACACGAGTACCTTGCCCGTTTCAGGAACTAAGCACTTGTAGCCTTTTTGAGTGGTGGAGTAGCCGATAAACATGCTCTTAATGCTTTTGGCATCCAACTTAGTCATGTTTTCTCCTGGAACCAACACATAAAAAATACAACCAAAAGCACGTAAGTGGTCATTAGAAGGAGGTGTGTTGGTGAGTAACTCAAATGGGGACTTGTCCTGAAGGATGCGTGTTGGTGTCCTATTGATCAGATAGCAAGCCCCAACTACAGCGTCCCCCCATAGCCTTTTTGGAACACTTGAATGGAACATCATTGACCTTGCAACCTCCATGAGATGTCTATTTTTCCTCTCAGCCACTCCATTTTATTGTGGAGTATAAGGACAACTAGTTTGATGAATGATCCCATTTGTGGCCATGAACTGTTTGTTGGCATTACTTGTATATTCTCCTCCATTGTCTGATCTGAAGACTTTCACTTCGGCATTATAATGGTTATAAACATAGGCATGAAAGCTAATGAAAGCTTCTAAGACAATATCCTTAGATGGAAGCAATGTTAACCAAGTGTATTTCGATTTTTCATCTATAAAGGTGACAAAATATTAATAATTCTCTCTAGAAAAACATGGTGAGGTCCACACATCTGAATGAACTAAGTCAAAACAATTTTCATAAATAGTAGAAGATTTGGGAAAAACAGACTTGCAATGTTTACCAAGAATATAAGCCTCCCAATTTTCATTTTGAAATTTTAAATCAGGTAGCAATAGGCTTAAGGCCTTATGATGAGGGTGGCCTAATCTAGCATGCAATTGCATTATTTGCCACACCAACATTAACACTAAAACTACAAGATAATCGAGAAAAGGATTAGAAATCTTCAAGAACATAAAGCCCTTCTTTTGTTGTCCCTTGTCCAAGGACCTTACTTGTCTCAATCTCCTGAAAAGACACATAATTAGGCCCAAATATTGCATAACAATTGAGATCAGTGGTAGCTTTCTTAACAGATAACAAATTTGATATAAAAGTGGGCATATAAAAGGCTGGGGAGTCCTTATTGAATAATCTAAGGTTTCCAATTCCTTGAATTTGAACTTATTCACCATTCGCAATACTAACATATCCTAGAGCAGGTTTAATATCCTTAATCAACTTAGAATCACTGATCATATGGTGGCTAGCTCCTGAATCAACTATCAAGGGTTTAGTGATTTTCAAGGGCGATTTGGCATTGTTACAAGAGGCATGAAAGCTCATGGGAGAGATAGAGTTACCAGAGTCCTTGAGTACTTTGATGAGGGCGTCAAGATCTTCCTTTTTCACTAACTCAGCTGATGCAGCCATGGATCCATCATGTTCACGGTGAGAAGTGGATGGTCCGCCATGGTTTCCATTGAATCCTGAGGCCATGTGAGCTCTGGAGTCCCTGGTATCCTTGCGGTTGTCCCTCCAATTGCATCCTCGACCTGAGCGTGAGTCCCATCTGCCCTGACTTGAGCGACGAATAAGATGTGCATGCAGAGCATATCACCTCTCCTTTGTGTGGCCTGTCTTCTTGCAATGGTCACACACTACAGAACTATTGGGCTCATGCTTATACTGACTTTTGTTGGCGATTACTTCCTCTGCCTTGTTAGCTAACACCAGTTCTCCCCCTTTGTCACCAAACAGGCCGTGAGCTCCTTGCTCTTTTTGAATTTGTGAACACACTTCATCAAGGCTTGGTGGCTTGGCTCCTCTGAGAATTTTTTTGACAAGATTATTGTAGGCTGGATTGAGAACCATAAGAAGAACAAACACTTTTTCTTGCTCTCTTCTCTCATTGAGTACAGCCACATCAAGAGTTTTTGGTCTGAGCATCTCAAGTTCAGCCCATGAGGACCTGAACTTGCCAAAGAAGGTGTTGAAGTCAGTGTCTCCTTGGCTCAGCTGATTAATGCTTCTCTTGATTTCAAAGACCCTTGTGAGGTTTGATACATTGCCAAAAACGTTCATTAGTGTATCCCACAACTCCTTTGCGGTTTCACAATAAGAGTATGCCTCCAGAACCGACAGGTCAAGAGATCTTTGGAGAGCAGCAAGCACGGCCTGGTCTTCCGAGAACCAAGCCTCTTCTGTTTTCTTGGAGTCTTGTGCCCTCCTCAGGTTCAACATGATGATACACTTTGTGACCATTCAGTACTGCCTTAGTGGTCCTTGCCCATAAGAGGTAATTGTCGGCTCCTTTCAAGGTAATGGGAAGAGAGATGGTCTTGGTGTTCTCCATGATACAGCTCGCAAAAGGGAGTTTTCTTTCAGCTATGGACCATTGGATAAGAGAAGACACTCAGCTATGGACAGTTGGATAAGAGAAGACACTCAGCTATGGACCGCCGAGTAAAATACAGAGATTCACACGAAATTTGGAGTTTTATTCCACACGAGTGTAAAAGAAGAGATAAAGAAAGTTTCTGAGTGTGGTACTGAAAAGAATCGATTGAAGAAACCGAGTTTCAAGGCTATTACCCAATGGGTAAAGAGAAGTAAGAATAAGGTTCTTCCAAGAGATGAAACGAAAGAACAAACTCTTGAATCTTCACAGAGTTTAGTCCCAGAAAATAAGTTTAGAGCATTGCTCTGATACCATGTTAGTTTAATAAGATGAAATGCGGAATTAATGAAGAACAAAGGTGATGAGAGAGTGATTTAATGGAAAGAGTTTATGGGAGAGAGTTTATATGAAAATAAGGATGAGTATATTTCCTTAAGTTACTTCTTTACAATTTGAGACAATGTACATATATAGAGACAATATATCAGATCGACAAGAAGAATGAGAAGGACATGTGTGGTCAGGGACAAAGGAGATAAGGTGGTCCACAACCTGAAAGAGACAGCTCAAAACGACTTGGAATCTTAAACAAACCCGTGACTTTCTCTTGGCAAAGCCTCTAATAGTCATGTGATGTGTAACCCATCTAGAAGATTTCCTAAGTCACATGAGTACATAACAAACTCATTCACACACGTGAGTTAGTTTCTTCTTCTCATGCGTATGAAGAGTCACCAAGGTAAGGCTGTAGCTTGCTTCATAAGTCAACTCAACTCTCAACTTGCTGTACACACTTTATTATGTGGGCTTCTGCCATGATGAGTTCCCGCATGGAACTTTGAGGGATGCACAACTTCTTGTCATTAAACAAGATCCCTTCGTGTTTGTAGAATGGTCCAATGGCTCCTCGGTCACATTGTCGGAAAATCTCTCCAAGCTTCGGGTCATCCGCGTAAAGCTCCTTTAAATGGCTGAACCCCATGATCCTTGTCTCCATGGTCGAGATCAAAGCGTAGCGTCGAGAGAGGGCATCGGCTACCGTGTTTTCAGTGTCTTTCTTGTACTTAATGATATAGGGAAAGGCCTCCACGAACTCTAGCCACCGGGAATGACGCTTCTTCACGGTGTTCTGGCCTTGGAGGTATTTGAGAGTTTCATGGTAGGTGTGAATGACAAATTCTTTTCTGAGGAGGTAGTGCTGCCACGTCGCCAATGATCTCACGAGTGCGTACAGCTCTTTGTCGTATGTGGGGTAGTTTAGGGAAGCTCCACTTTGTTTCTCACTGAAATAAGCCACTGGTTTGCCTCCTTGCGTCAAGACTGTTCCAATTCCTCTACCTGACTCATCACATTCTACTTCAAATGTTTTATTGAAATCAGGTAAGGCTAAAACCGGTGCATTGGTCAGACTGTCTTTTAGCTTCTGGAATGCGGCTTCTTTTGCTGGCCCCTAGGTCAAGGCAACATTCTTTTTGATCACGGACGTCAGTGGTGCTGCGATGGTGCTGAAGTCTCTAATGAACCGTCGGTAGAAACTGGCTAGGTCGTGGAAGTTCTGGACGTGTACGATGGTTGATGGCGTGGGCCATTCTTGGATTGCCCTGATCTTCTCTTCGTCCAACTTAAGTCCCTGAGAACTAACAACAAAGCGTAGGAAAACTACTTGATCAGTATAGAAGGTGCATTTCTCAAGGTTGGCATAAAGGTTTTCTTGCCTAAGTTTTCAAAACCAGTTCAAGGTGTTTAAGATGATTATCAAGGCATAAACTATAGATAACGATGTCATAAAAATATACTACCACGAACTTACTGCTGTATGCCCTTAAGACATGGTTCATCAGCCTCATGAAAGTGCTCGAGGCATTGGTCAGACCGAATGGCATGACATGCCACTCATACAAGCCTCTATTGGTTTTGAAGGCTATCTTCCACTCGTCCCCTTCCTTCATCCGGACTTGGTGGTATCCACTCCTCAGATCAATTTTGGAGAAGATGATTGCACCGTGGAGTTCATCCAGCATGTCATCAAATTTGGGGATTGGGTGCCGGTACTTGATAGTGATATTGTTTATAGCCATGCAATCAACACACATATGCCAAGAACCATCCTTTTTAGGAACTAATAAAACAGGTACCGCGCATGGGCTAAGGCTTTCACGGATGTAGCCTTTGGTCAGGAGGTCCTGGACTTGGCGTTCCAGCTCCTGAGCTTCTCTGGGTTGACTCGGTAGGCTGGTCGGTTAGACAAGGGTGCTCCGAGAACTAGATCGATTTGGTGCTCTATGCCTCTGATAGGTGGTAGTCCGGCTGGAATCTCCTTGGGAAAGACATCTTTGAAGGTCTCCATGAGGTGATGCATCTCCTCAGACAGTTCCTTTTCTTCGGTTCCTAAAGATCATGAGTAGCACCTGCTCTTTTCGTTCAAGAGATTTTAAAACACGGTTGGAAGATATATATAAGCTGGTCTTACTTACCTTGGAACCTTTTCCATTGCCCTTTGCATTTCATGGACGTCTTGTGGGGTGAGTGGTGCAACACTGTGCTTCTTGTATTGATGCATGAAGGTGTAGTAGTTGGTCCCCCCACTGTGAATGGTGTCTTTGTCGAATTGCCATGGCCAGGCTAGTAGGATGTGGCCTGCTTTCATTGGGACAACATCACATAGGACCTGATCCTCATACTTGCCTATGCTGAATGGTACTCTCACTTGTTCCCCAATCTTGAGCTCAGTCTCATCATTCAGCCATTTGAGATGGTATGGTCGTGGGTGCTTGGTCTTCTTAAGCCCTAGCTTATCAACCAAATAGGTGCTAGCTACAGTAGTGCAAGAGCCAACATCAATGATTAAGCTACATACCTTAGATTGTATGGTGCACCAAGTGTGGAATATGTTTTCCCTTTGAACCATCTCGGGGTCATACATGGCACTGAGGGCTCTTCTGATCACGACCATCTCTCCCACCTCTGGATAGTCGATGACTTCTTCTTCTAAGTCGGTTGGTTCAGCTTCATCATGGGATTCATACTCACTGTCGTCTCTGAGGATCATGACACGCTGGTTAGGACACTCCCGGACATAGTGGCCTTTGCCCTGACACTTGAAGCATGTAACATCTCTGACCCATGGGGTTTGGGCTTGACTGGCACTAGGTTTGTCGGTACGGGTGAGTTCATGCTTCTTTTTGACAGCTGGTTCTATCGCTTTGTCTTTGTCGAAGTTTCTGTCCGGTGAAGTCCAAGTCGGCTTGGAACGGTTCAGAGAGGCATTCTTCCTCTTGATATGTTGTTCAGCTTGAACGGCTAGGTTGAGAAGTTCATCCAAGTCTCGATAGGGCTGGCGCTCAACCTTCTAAGCAATGCGGTCTTGCAGTCCGTCCAAAAACTGAGCCATGAGGGTCTATTGTGAGTCTGAGACCTCTAGTCGGTTTGTGAGGGTTTCAAACTCCTCAAAATAATCTTCGACCGTTTTGGTTCCTTAAGAAAGTTTTTGGAACTTCTTCTAGAGGTCACAGTGGTAGTAGGCCGGCACGTACCGTTTCCGGAGGTGAAAGCTTATGTCTTCCCATGGCAGGATTTGGGGAAGCCTGCGCCTTCTTCGGTCGGCTACATCTCTGTCCCACCATGCCAAAGCATTGTCCGTGAGCTGGGCAACTGCTAGGGACACCTTGCGTTGCTCCGTGTAGTCATAGTAGTCAAAGATATAATCCATTCTCCTTTCCCAATCGAGGTAAGCGTCAGGGTTGATTTTACCCGCAAACGTGGGTGGATTGAGTTTAAAATCTCTGCTGCCGAGTCGAGGGTCGTCATCGTCGTGACGCCGTGGTTACTCTCGATCATTTCGGTGTTGCCTGTGTTGTCGCGCGTTATCGTGTCGGTCGCGTCCCCTGTCGTGGTCGGGGTCGTCATGCGCGTCTCGTTGGTTTGCCGGGCCATCGTTTCGTGTCTCCCGAAAGCTATGTGATCGTCATCCGAGTAATCGGCATCGTCATTACTCTGGTTCTCGGCCTGAATAATCCGGTTGGGCAGCCCTTCGATGGGTGCCATGATCTGAGCAAACTGGTTGCGTGCGTTGGACCAAACCGGATTATCAAAGTTGTGTAAAAGATACAATGCTGCAGGGGGACTTATATATTGTCCATCAGATGTGCCCTTCGTGTGGTCTTTGAAACAGATTACAAAATATCTATCTAATTTAAAGCGTGGCTAACATTGTGCCTTACTCTACGAAAATTTAAATGACAAACGGCTAACAAATGCCTTAGAAAAATAAAGAAAAAGGAATTATGCGAGATATCAGTTGGTCAAATAATTCAAAAGGCAAGAAATTACTTGACTTACCGTGGCGTGATAGTCGAGAAGAAATTGGATGAATCTGGTCGGGAAGGTGTCCTCATGTGGTAAGGCGCGTGATGGTAAATAAGGAAAGTGTATGCACGCATTGTGGTCGGTCCAAATTATGTGAATAATTTGTTCGGTCGAATTTTATACCCGTGGGAGTGTTTGTCTCGGTGAAGAATGGGTCTGACCCGTTGAAAATATCATTTGGGTCGAGATCTGCCGAAATTGGCCCGATCATTTTGGTGTCCGTGACTCGGTGGATAATTGGTCCGATTTTTGGCCCAGTCGCGTCTTGGTGTGGGGTTGTCGCGTCTCGGGCTGGAGTTGTCGTATCTCGATAGTGGGCTGGCTCAATGTTTGAATTACCCGCGTCTTGGTAGAAGTCTCCCGTGTCTCGATACTTGCCTTCCACGTCTTGATGTTTGCCCGTGTCTTGATCCTTACTGTCCGCGTCTCGATGATAGGCTCCTGCATCTTGATGATAGGCTCCCGCGTCTCGGTGTTGCTGGCTAGTATCTCGATAGTTGAGTGTCGCGTCCTGATGATCCTGGTTGGTGTCCCGGTAGTACTCGGTTGCGTACTGATGATCACTGTCCACATCCTGATGGTCCTCAGCTGCGTCCCGATAGTTCTTGACCGCGTCTCGATGAATTTTCCTCGCGTCCCGATAATCATTTTGGTCCATCTGGGGGATTTCCTTAGCCTTTGAAATGCTCATTTGGGTCATTCTCTTGGCAAGTTAATCAACCTCTCTGCTTGCAACTAGATTTGCCACGGCTTCATTGATGTTCTCTTGGAGTGTTCTTGCTCCTGACCACGTCATAGGCTTTGACCGCATAGTTGGAAAAGGCTGGACCGGGGCTACTTGATTTATTTCAGGTTGGAGATTTGCATCACGAAGAGAGTAACAAAATCATATATACAAGCTGCGAATGCACCAATTCGTATTGGTATCCAAGAATGGCACAATCAAGTTGCTACAGAGTCTAAAGCACGTTTGAAACGTGGTAGACCAATAGGTTCCAAAGATAAAAACCCTCAGAAATTAAAGAAAGGTGCTGAGAATGAATCCGAAGTTAAGGAAAATCTAGACATGACCGAACCTAAGGTACCAAATAATGAGGCTTAGGACGCCAAGCTTCAAGGTACTGAAGTTCCTGATAATAATGAGATCTCAATTAATTATGTTATGTCTGGATTACAATGTTACCGAAAGAATGTCGATATTGATGATATATTTGCATACAAGGTAGCACTTGAACTTATGGATATAAACGAGGATCAAGAACCCACGTCTATTTTAGAGTGCACTCGATGAACAGATTGGTTAAATGGAAAGAAGCTATAAACCTGGAGTTAAATTCTTTAAGGAAAAGAAATGTCTTTGGTCCAATAATTCGGACACCTGTTGATGTTATATCACTTGGATTTAAATGGGTATTTGTGAGGAAAAGAAATGAACATGGTGAAATCGTGAGATATAAAGCACGGCTTGTTGCACAAGGATTCTCACAGAGACCAGGGATAGATTATGAGGAGACATACTCCCCTGTGGTGGATACTACTATTTTTAGATTCCTAATAAGTCTGGATATAAGAGAGAAACTAGACTTGCGGTTAATGTATGTAGTAACTGAATATTTATATGGTCTACTGGATAATGAGATATACATGAAAGTACCATAGGGTATTGAGCTGAAAGATAAAACAAGTTCCCCAGAACAACATTGTATAAAGTTGAATAAATCTCTTTATGGATTGAAACAATCAGGTCGAATGTGGTACAATAGACTAAGTGAGTACTTAGTGAAAGAGGGCTATAAGAATGATCCCATCAGTCCATGTATATTCATAAAGAAATTTGACAAGGGGTTTGTAGTCATCGCAGTGTATGTTGATGACCTGAATATCCTAGAAACCTCTGGGGAAATTTCCCAAGCAGTTGAATATTTTCAGAAAGAATTTGAGATGAAAGACTTAGGAAAAACAAAGTGTTGTTTGCGATTACAGTTTCAGTACATTAACAATGAAATCCTTGTGCATATTAAATGACATATACAGAGAAAGTACTCAAAAGATTTAACATGGAACAATCTGTAACATCCCGATTTCTGTTATATGGAAACTAATATTGAGAGGTTAAAAGAATTGATTTGGCTACCTATGTCACCAAAGTGCACTTACCTTTTCGGTTGCATATCCTGAGAGACGTCCAGAGTTAAGCGTGCTTGAGCTGCAGTAGTCTAAGGATGGGTGACCTACCGGGAAGTCATTCCCGGTACCGTGTGAGTGAGGCCAAAATACGGGGAACGGTCATGTGGTGATTGAAGGGATACTATATCATGACTTTCGAACCTCCCGGTTAATGCACCGACCGTCGGACAGGGGTGGGTCGGCCCATAAGCCTAGTGAGAGGACATGGGGCCCCACTGGTAGGGGTGGTCGGGGCGTTATACAATCTCACCCATTGTCTAGCCCCACGGTCGTGAGATCCCTTAGTCTGGAAACAGATCCTTTTAGTCCTAAAAAGAACGCATTCAGCTCGGTATCCATAATGGGAGGAGATCTTCTGATGACTCGTGGGATGCATCTAGCTCGGTATACTGACGGGTGAAAGCCAGCTCGGTATTCAAGAGGGAGGATGTGACCGAGATGACTGCATCATGACAGCCAGCTCGGTATCCTGTCAAAGGGAAAAACCGAGATGACTGCTCCATGCTGTCCGTTACCGAGCTGGCTGCAATGCCCAACTTGTGGATGCATAACTCCCTCGTATGAACTCTGTTTAATCTGATTCTTCTTCCAGGAGCTTCATAATTGAATTGAGCACATCTTACAAGTGGTTTTCTGCGCAGAAGACTTGTGGTTTGAAAGATACACCTCGATCATTGAACGTATGTCCTTTTCAGCTCAGTACTCACGGAAGGTGGTAGTCAGCTCGGTTTTCAGGAAAGGAAGGTTGAAACCGAGCTGACTGCATTATGACAAACCGAGCTTACTGCATCATGACATCCAGCTCGGTTTCCAGGAGGGAGGATAAAACCGAGCTGACTGCATCATAACAGCCAGCTCGGTATCCTGGTACCGAGCTGATTGCTCTGTGCTGTCCAGATTGATGTTGCGTAGTACATGCTTGGCAAGACATACGACCAACTCGGTATGACAGTCAACTTGGTATCATTGGCTGCCCAAAATACCGAGCTGGCTGTCTTCCATGCTTGGTTGATTGCCTTTTACTCGAAAAATCGTAACTTTCGTCGGTTTATAGGAGAAATCGTTCAGAGGAGGAAAGGATCAGCCGAACATGTCGAAAGGATGCAGCCAGCTCGGTATCATGGGCAGGTCTTGATACCGAGCTGGCTGTCTTGTTTCGTCCAGCCGATCGTCCTTTGTTCGATGAATCGCGACTTTATTTGTTTTCGGATGAATCGTTCAAAGGGCGAAAGGATCAGCCAAACATGCTGAAAAGATGCAGCCAGCTCGGTATCATGGGCAGGTCTTGATACCGAGCTGGCTGTCCTTGTTTCATCCAGCCGATCGTCATTTGTTCGATGAATCGCGACTTTATTTGTTTTTCGGAGGAATTGTTCAAAGGACGAAATGATCAGCCAAACATGCTGAAAAGATGCAGCCAGCTCGGTATCATGGGCATGGCTTGATACCGAGCTGGCTGTCCTTGTTTCGTCCAGCCGAACGTCATTTGTTCGATGAATCGCGACTTCATCGGTTTATTGGAAAACTCTCGAAAAACAGTATTTCAACCTTTTTCCGTAAAGTTATCGACGAAATTGTTCAAATCAAACTCTCTCTGAACCTATATTTAAATATGGAAACTCTTTTTCGATATCTAAATATTTTAGTCGTTAATTCCGGAAATGTGGGTTTTGACCCTAACATTTAGCCCCCCATCACGCCAATATCAGGTATGATCTTGACGCAACGATTAAGAAGTATAGTACATGATTAAGAAGCTAAAATGTTTTGATCCCCATATTTTGGAACTTTGATTCTGCGACTCGAAAGTTCATACGATTTTCTAGGGTGATAGAGCGAGTTTTCTAGTGAGCTGATCGAGATTGGATTGAAGTGTATCTTGGGCTATTCGCAAGATGGAAGAGAAGACCAAACTGTTTTGCTGTGGGGAAGCTAGATGCTGTCTACGTGTTTAAGGACTGTAGGCGCTTAAGTGTCTTGTATGTGAAGCGAGGATTGGTTTGAGGATATGCTCGGGATGTTGCCCCATTAATAACCTTTTACTAAGAAAAACCATTTGGGAAAAATTGTAGTAAAGGAAAAGAGTGCAACGCGTTTAAGGATTTGGAACTGTCTTTCGGGAAAAATTGTTTAAGTTAAGTTTTTCATAGAAGTTTTTCCGAAAACTGTTTCAGTTAAGTTTTTCATAGAAGTTTTTCGGAAAAACTATTTAAGTTAAGTTTCTCATTGAAGTGTTTTCCGAATAACTGTTTTACCTAGGTTTTTTTCGAATTTTTTTATAAGAATTTTTCCGAAAACCTGTTCATGATAAGTTTTCTCGAAATTTTTCATACGAAACCAGCTCGAAGGCAAAAAATACCGAGCTGGTGGTTACCAAGGGTGATACCGAGCTGGCTGTCACCAAGGGTGATACCGAGCTGGCTGCTTGTCTATGGTTTTTTCCGAAAACTGTTCAAGTGAAGTTTTCCGCGTTATTTTTCCGAAACACTATTCATGTCCGAATTTTTTTTTGTAAATGTTTTCCGAGAGACTGTTCATGCTAAGTTTTTCGAAAGTTTTCGTAAAAGGTTTTATGAAAAACTGTTAAGGATAAGTTTTTCAGAAGTATTTCGTGCGAAGCTAACACGTGTACCGTGAATACAGAGCTGACTGTAAGGGATGGGCATTCATGTGCTGAATGCTGACTTTGGCAAGCATTTTGTACCGAGCTGGACGGTAGGGATCACACTGCCCGTCCAGCTCGGCCAATTTTTAGCTTCCATGCTCTCCTCTTTGATTCTTTACGTTTTTGGGAAAAACTTAAGTGTTTCCGGAACTTTTTACGGAATAAAAGAAAATCTTTTATTTTCATTATATATATATATAATTAATTCTTTCTGAAAAACTCTTCACGCTAAATTTTTCGGAATTTGTTTTTTTTTTTTGTATGAAACCAACCTGATCACCATGTGTGCCGAGCTGGCTGTAAGAGTGGGATGTTCATGTGCTGAATGCTGATCTTGGGAGGCACATGTGTACCGAGCTGGACGGTAGACAGCATCTGCCTGTCCAGCTCGGCCAATTTTTAGTCTATTGGCTCTCTCCTTCGATTTCTTATGTTGTCGGGAAAACCTTTAAGGGTTTCTGGAATTTTTTTTGTAAAAGTTTTTCTTGAAGACTGTTCATGATAAGTTACATAAAAGTTTTTCGTAAAAGATTTTCCAAAAAAACTGTTAAGGATAAGTTTTTCGGAAGTTTTTGTGCGAAACCAACTTGGATACCATGAATACCGAGCTGGCTGTAAGGGAGGAGAATTCATGTGCTGATTGCTGACTTTGGGAAGCAGTTGGTACCAAGCTGGACGGTAGGCAGTACGTTGCTAGCCTAGCTCGGCCAACTTTTGGATTGTATGCTTTCCCCTTCGAAAACTTTAAGTGTGTCCGGAAATTTTTTCATAAAAGTTTTTCTGAAAGACTGTTCAAGATAAATATTTCCGAATATATATTTTTTGTAAACTTTTTCCGAAAAATTATTCATGCTAAGATTTTCGAAAGTTTTTGTAAGAGGTCTTCCAAAAAACTGTTAAGGATAAATTTTTTGGAAGTTTTTCAGACGAAACCATCTTGATCACCATGACTACCGAGCTGGCTGTAAGGGAGGGGCATTCATGTGCTGAATTCTCACATTGGCAAGCAAATGATACCGAGCTGGACGGTGGGTAGCACGTTGCTCATCCAGCTTGGCAACCTTTTGACCTGTATGCCCTCTTCTTCGATTCCTTACATTTTTGGGAAAAACTTAGTTTTTCCAGATATTTTTACGTAAAAGTTTTTCCGAAAGACTGTTTAGGATAAGTTTTTCGAAATTTTTCATGAGAATTAACTCGAAGGCAAAAGATGCCGAGCTGGTTGTTACCAAGGGTGATACCGAGCCAGCTGTCACGAAAGGTGATACCGAGCTGCCTTTCACCAAAGGTGATACCGAGTTTGCTGTCACCAAGGGTGATACCGAGCTGGTTGCTTACTCAGGCAGTACTTAAATGGCTGTCATGCCTGGTTCTTTCCGAAAAACAGTTCAAGTCAAGCTTTTCGCAGAAGCTTTTGTACAAGATTTTCCAAAAAGTTGTTGATGTTAAGTTTTCCTTTCTCCCTGCCAAAACTCAGCAACCAGCACACAAAGGCTTTACCATGACAGCCAGCTCGGCCTCCATGCTGTTTGAGTTTGTTTCGTGCGAAAACTTCTGAAAAACTGTTAAGGATAAGTTTTGGCACGGAGAAGGGAAGATGGTGGATACAGAGCTGGATGGTACATATTCCAAGATGGGCATCTGTGTTCTGCGGTGGAATGAGTCAAAGATGAGTGAGGAATGCCGAGCTGGACGTCGATTGGCATGGTAATGCTAAGCTGGTTGAAGAGACAAGGCAGTGTCGATCTAGGAAGCATTCATGAGTTTTCCCGAAAAAATGTTAAAGTTAAGATTTTCGAGAGTTTACGTATAAGTTTTTTCCAAAAATTAAATTGCATCCAGTCTGAGGCCGAAACGACCATGTTATCTGGCAAACCTTTTAGGCCGAGCTGGACATGAATGATCATTGTTGGGGTCAAAACCCACACTTCCGGAATTAACGGNCTTCCGGAATTAACGGTTAAAATATTTAAATGTCGAAAAGGAATTTCCATATTTAGATATGAGTTCGGAGAAAGTTCGTTTCGAACCATTATGTCGATAACTCTGCAAAGAAAGAAAGAAAAACTGTATTTCGAGAGTTTTT